>CM050422.1:32205927-32333427 GCA_027564155.1 Gymnocypris eckloni scoliostomus
TGATATCTGGGGGTTTCAGAGAGAGAGAAAGATGGACGTTTGCCATACCTCACTAACATCAGTGAGGGACTATCAAGTGTCCATCTCGGCCTCTGACCATCGGCATTGGCATGTTTCTGCATTTCTGGTAGATTTTACCTTCCGTCTTACCTGTAACTTAAGCCAGTATTTTATGCAGTGCGCATTCCTACAGACATTATTAAAAGCACGATATGAGTGAACTCTGCCAAAAGCCCCCCCACTTGACTGAGTTCCTCCACCGTGTGCACGAGCGCTTTCAGTGAGGTCGGTTGAATTTGATAAAACAGGACATATTTGGTTTGTCTGAGGTTACTGCTGCGGCCCATAACTGGATCCATATGATGGCCATTGTCTCTGGTCATAATTCCTAATTATTTGAAACATGCATTTGAGCATATGACATTTTCAGAGTGGATATTCTGACACTTGTGGCTTTTTGATGAATTCATGCACGCACTGTTGTCTAATTTGTCATGTACAGATGTTTTTGAGGTCTCTAAAGGAGACACGTGAGATTTCTCGCAGGAGACACATCTGAGAAGCAGAAGACTGCAAAGGATTTTATTTGTATCTATTGTAGAAATGAGCAGAGTTGTCCGTGTGTTCTCTGTGGGAGCTGAGCGATGGGCTGCATGGGATTGTGGGATTGACACCAGATCAAAGCAAGTAAACGAGAGATGAAATCTGCCCGGCAGCAGCCAGTCGCCTTGAGATGTACGCTGTGATGTCTGTCATGTGCATGTCATAATCTGATGGATTTAGTACTTAAATCACATTCTTACATGTGGCATCATTTAAAAGAGCAACTTTTAAAAGTGTACTTAAGTTAAGAAACAGTCGCTCTCCTTATTTAAGTACACTTGGGTGGTATTTATTTTATTGCACTTTTTAGTACTTAAATCACATTCTTACATGTGGCATCATTTAAAAGAGCAACTTTTAAAAGTGTACTTAAGTTAAGAAACAGTCGCTCTCCTTATTTAAGTACACTTGGGTGGTATTTATTTTATTGCACTTGCATTTATGCTTTTATCTAAAGCATCTTACATTGTATTCAAGGTACAGATTTTTCTTTTTATATCAGTTCTTGCTTGTGAATAATCTTTGTGTTGCTAGCACCATTTCCCACTGTTTGATCTGCAGGAATGCTGTAATTATATAGCAGAAATGTATGAAGAACATATATTGTTAAGATTTAAAGATGTACTTTTTTCACAAGATGAAATCACAAATGACCTTCTTTACTTCTCTGGTAGACTTTCCTGCTCTTGTTTTGAACAATTCAGCTGTGCATGTGCTAAAAACTAATAATAATTGTCTGTAATTTTTCATAAAACGCTTCACCTCTGAAACTCTGATTTGCTATTTCAGATGACTGAAGCCATCTTCTCTTTTAACCTCTCGAGCAGCTACCTGTCATCTGGAGATCCAACTAAGTCCCATTCTTCATGTTTCTGATCGAGTGTCCTGTTTCAGTTAGACATACATTCAATTAGTGAAGCTAAATGGATTGTGTGTGTGTGTGTGTGTGTGTGTGTGTGTGTGTGTGTGTGTGTGTGTGTGTGTGTGTGTGTGTGTCTGTCTGTCTGTCTATAGTGTGTGTGTGTGCATTTATGCTGTTGTGTTGTGTGTGTGTGTGTGTGTGTGTGTGTGTGTGTGTGTGTGTGTTTATGACACTCTGCTGGAGGAGGTAAATCCTGGTTTCCTGGTATTCTGGACACAGACACAGATCATAATCAGAGTGGAAACATGAAATAATCTTGAGCAGAGAAATCCTCTGTACAGATATCCTCACACACACGCATGCGTGCTTCTGTTTGTCATCTATAGCATCTATAACATCTGCTGCAGTCAGTTTAAGTGAAGTTTCATTTACAGAGATCGGTGTCATCACCTCTCACACAGCAGCACTGATGCATAGTTTTAACCACCATTGTTTTAAAGAGAATTAGACTTTTTGTGTACCTTTCTGTGTGTTTCTGTACCTTAAATCTCAAAGAAAGAAAATGCTATACAAATTATGTAAAAATGATTATTAATATGTTGCTGGTATTTTGCAAGATGAAGTTAGGATGTTTATTAAACTTGTCCATCAAAACATTTCCCAGCATTTTATACAAGTATGACACAAACTGTCCACTGCCATTGTTCTTGTTATTAAAACAAACATGTATTTCTGATCCAAGTGCTCTCTACTCACACATTTGTGGGAGAATTTTTTTTTAAGAAAATAAAAATAATAAATAAAGAAAAGCAATGCCTTGTCTCAAGATCTGTGCACCTGTATATATAATGTATTTGACAGCAGAAGAAGAGATCAGGCTCAGATGTGCTGTGTTTACACTGATCCTGGTCACAAACACAGAGATGCCTGGGACTGTGTGTATACATCTCTGTGCTGATTATTATCAATCCCATATAATATCCTATTTATGAGCATAGGAAGAGAAACCTCATCCTCAACTGCTTATTTTAAAGATGAGGTTTATGAAATCTGATCCAGTGCACAGCAAGACTTTAATGTACAGTTAAAATATAACAGAAAACAGCAATATAAATATGTCATGCATATATATATATATAAGGTCTAAGTATAATTAGTGTTCGTTTTTGGTTATAACAATAGGCAGGCGATAATAAAGCCATATGAGTATAACCATGTTGTATCAGTGACCTATAACCAACCTTAGCATGAAGAAAATAATAATTGTTATTTGATAGAAGCATTATTTAGTAATACATTATATTATATAAACAGTACGTCATTAAAATGGAGCATGTGCGTTTAAAGCCCCTGAATTCATAAAACATATAAAAGGACCCGAGTATTGTGACAACGAGGAAAAAGCATGCACGAGTCAAAAAATCAGCATTTTAATTGTGCATTGTCGTTAGTGAATGCAGATATAAAACTATATTTATTAGTGGCATTAATTATATATCCTGTATAAATATAGCAAGTTACAAATAAATAAATACACTTGATGTCAAGCTACTTCTTCATCCTCGTGATTAAATAGACTTTGATATCAAATTATGCTGAACGGGGGTATTATTATTACGTCATTTCAACTTCACTCTTTCGTTCATTTATTGATTTATTATATGTTTATTATTTATTTCTAGCCAGTAGGAGCTTAATTTGAAGTGTTTTAATCGGACGGATCTAAACCTTTCATAAATAACAGCGACATTTAGGCTACTCCAAATAAAAATGTGAGTTAATTTCTAAACGTGTTTAATTAAGACAGTGACTGTTTGACCCGAGCAGAAAGCACAGGTTCACGCGCAGGTTTCATTCATCAAGGCCTCGCACAAATGATCGTGTTTTTCCTCTCTAGCTGAGGTAATTAAAATAGGAAAGGGTAGCCAAGACGTCAGGGGGGGAATATGATCGTAAATTTAAATTGGAGACAAAATCTTCTATGTCAAAGCAGCAGAATCGAGATATTGAGGTAAAAGCGGCTATAATTAGAGCGCGAGGTGGGCTGGGGGTCTGGACTCAAGGCGAGCCTGTGTTGAGCTGCGCGTGCTGTGCCAAGGTGCCTGGGTTATCCAGAGGTCGGTGGACTCGGCCGTTTCCCTGAAGTCTAGAATCACACTGCTCCCTTTATTCGCGCAAAGAGCGCCTTCCAAACGGGCAGGAGCCGGTGATGGGAGTGTGGGGTGTGTGGGGCTGCAGGCTGGGTGGAGGTGCCAAGAAACGGCGACTTGCTCGGGATTGGTTAATTGTTGAGGCTCTCAAATGCTTTGTTCAGCAGGCCGGACAATGTCTGGAAATGCAGTTTAAATATAAACGTGTAGTAGCCTAAAAATTTGGTCTAAATTTAAAAGTCTAGAAAAAAATTATGTTGTTGTTTTTTAATTAAATTAAGCGAAAAGCTGTTATCGAGTCCGCTTCGTTTGGATTCCGTAACCTGAACGGGTTCCCAAAATCTCTTCTGCAGAGCTTCATCCGCGGGGAAGCCATTTATTCAGCTTAAATAGAAAAATGGTGGCTTTCGAAGTACGCTCAAAAGGAGGCACCGGGGTGGGATATTTTTTCAGCACAAGTCTTTGAGCCTTTAACTGGCAGTTTGACTGTCAGACAGAGCCGGAGTCTATGTGGACTCCTAATTGAAAACAGATGGCGCTTTGAGACGCTGCTCTTTTCCATTCAGCCCCAGCGCTCAGTCAAGCATACAGGTGCACGGTGTGTCTCACTCAGCCGGGACATGGACACGTCTGGACCGACGGGATTGATCCAGAATGTGGGGTTGGGTGTAGCGCGTGACCTGGCCGATGCTAATGAACTGCATATTTGTGGATGAGGGTTTACTGCGTCGATCCAGTTAGTTAGGTTACATTAATATCCAAGTAGCGTTATAGTACCGAATAATTCAAATTATACCATGTTATGAAATACTTTGCCGCCACACAATATTATTGCAATAGGCTGTCGTTGTTAATTATACAGCCAACCGGTTTATAATAAAACATACAATTAATAAATAAATAAATAAAATGTAAGAATATCCAAAAAATACGTACAGACAAATCTAAATAAGCGGCTGCATATTACAAATACATTTAAAGTACAATACAGAATTAATTAACCATGTTTTCATAGATTAAAGAGCGTGCATGTTCAAAACTCTATATTTCCCGTTTTGTATCCGATATGATATTTGTTCAATTAATACATGTCTGCCTGCCCATCCTCAAACAATAAGCTGATCATCTGCTTTTCAATGTGGTTTAAAAATAAAAACACTGAAATATGAACACGTGTGATTATATAATATCATGTAACACGTATGTTATTATCCGTCACATTAGTGGATACAGGTACAGACAGCATTCTGCTGTAGCAACAAACTCGTAAATATTGAAGATGGCTTTATTGAAAATCTTATAATTTGATTTTGTAATGCATTTGAGACTGTCTTTGATGAATCGCATGCATTGAGCGGATATTCTCAGCAGACCAGAAGCGCCAGAGCTTGTCACGATCTTGATATATACATAAACACAGAAATATTCTTCATCTGTGTAATAACGAACATAGATGAACAAATAAACATAGTGCAGTGGGTAAACACTTTAATAGATGGGTTGACCAGAGTTGATTTGAGGTCGTTATTCTGCTAGAGAAATATATATATTGCGTTTCCTGACTGATACATGGTCGTTCAATTAAATCAAATGATCTTATTTAATCATTTTAATAATTTAATAAAAAAACGTATTATAACTCTGTGTGGATATAGCATAGTTCGTCCAGAAATTGAGATGTTGTCATGTTAGGCTATACTACCATTACGGTTTGCTTTCTTGCGTAAACTATATGTTATATTTATTTTTTTTTTTAGCGGACGTTTTTATCCAAAGCGACTTACAGTGCATTCGGGCCATACATATGTTGCATGTATAATGTGCATGTGTTTGGTGTTTCTCAATGAGCCTCAGTATAACCACCAGATGATATCTTCTGCAGAACATCCATTTACGCTTCGGATTCATTTAATTTACCTCTTCTGTCAAGTGAAAGTGTCATAAAATGTTCTTGCTCGTCGATGTTTTTCTCTTGGCATTAAACGGAAATGAAAACTGGGATGTTTTGATATCAAAGAAATGCTGGAGATAATCACTGTTTGATGTCTGATTCAAATCAATGAGAGATGTGCAACAGCGGAGCCATCCGAAGATGCACAACTAAAATCATATTTCAAATTATATAAAAAATATTAACATACAGAGTCATATCAAATACAGGCTATATCATAATAGACAGCCCACCTAAATATACAGGATAACATCTGAGCAACACAATTATAAAGAAAAACAAGTGCTTGAATCACGTCGATAAAACACGTATACAGAGATCGTCAGTTGTGTAGCATTTTATTAATAAACATCTTTAACATTTTAAAAGTGTGTTTTAGAACGGAAAATGTATTAAAGACACATTTGACATCAATTGTTGCAGATATTCTATTGGAATGTATGTTTGGTTCACGCTTCAACAGCCGCTCTCATGATCATAACATATCGCGCTTTGTTCATATTTAAATAACTTTTCTGTTTAGTGGTACATTTTGAACAAATTATGAATAGCATTTCAATTAATTATTTGAACGTTAAAATTAAAAGACGGTTGTCAAAGCAAAATAGGCCCTTTGCTACGTAACATATAGATATTAATCTTGGGTAAAACAGTCTCGTTTCAAAACCGAGGGATTGCACCACCCAAAACCTCCACCCTCCACCCTCCAGCCTGGTGCACGAGCCCGGGTCTCGCTCGAATAACCGCGTGCATGAGGGGTTTCAAGGCAAGGCCTGCGGGCAGCCGAACACACTTCTCCTCCGCGCCTGGACTGTCCTGTAACTCTGCCCGATACGAGTGCTCGTGACGCGGATTGAAGGGGCCGGCAGACATCCTCTCCACTGACCCCGTCTCATGAAAAATGATTCCTGCGCACTGATTGAGTTTTATTCCTTCCTGACCTGGCCCGTTCTGTGAGGGCGCCATCAATCTTGGGCTTAACACGACGTTTGTTTATTACTCGGGAAAGGCTCTAATGACTTTTATGAGCATGATTACAACTTTTTCTTGTTTTTAAGTGGGGAGAGAATGCGCTGTGAAGGCCAAAATTCATTGTGACTAGACGCACATTCCCTGCATAAATTATTCGTGAGCTGTAACTACATTTGTAAGTGTCATGTTTCATATATAGAGGGGGGAGAACCAGAAATGCGTGAGTGACATTTGACCAACTTTACATGAAAGCCAAAATAAAATAAAAATGACCATAGTTTGATCTGAATTTGTGTACTGATTCCCATTGTTTATAATAAATATCTGTACACTCATGAATGACAGTAGCCTACTTGTTCCAGCGAGAAAGACCTCATGAAGAGCTTCATTTGAGATATATCCATTTCAGCAAAAATGTCACTTACGCCCTTCTCACCCCAGATATGTGCAGATATATGTGCAAATAATAGCCTAATGATCAGCTTATATGCCTGGCTATTATTATTGCCGGCACCAACCAATGCTCCAAAATTGGTTATGAATATTTATGTTCATATATCGACATATTATTCATGTGACCGTTCTGAATAGTTAGTGTGAGTAGGTCTACTATTTTAAAAGTAAGAGTTTAAACAAACGGAATAAGGGCACATTTACCACACACCGTCCCGAGTGAACGACGCAAGCCCGAGACGCTTTGTTGACGCACACTGGTTAATTAGCCGATTAATTAACCGCTGTAATCACTACCAACCGCTCGTGCAATGAACATATGCGAGGCAATGAGAACACGTGTGCATGTGCCCTCAATAACTGGGCCGCAGACTAAAATAAATACATAACAAATATAATAGTGTCTGTAAATAATAATAATAAATATACACAAACTCAAACATTTAAAACAAGTTTAAGTATCAGCGAGATTTCATACACTGGTAAAAATATAACATCTCAGTTCATTCAAGTCAAAAATATGATTTAATATCTCTGAATCAACCTAAATACATTTATACCAATACCAAAAAAACATAAAAGTGTATGGGATCAATCAGATATAATAGAAATAGCTCGTTAGGGTAACGATTGCAGGTCATCACTTTTTATAATTACATATGCTTCACATTTTACTTAATTGTTTGGACAAATGTGACCATTTTAAATCCTCTAAATATTCGTGGCATCACATCAGAAAAAAAATTAAAAGAAGATGCTTATTCCCAAAAAAGCACTTCTGATTAAATGTGAATGAAAAACTGCTAATAAACCACGGGGCATTTTAATAGCATGGTTCTTTAACCTGACTGGAGCATGTCCAGAAGATTTCTCTTCATATAATCTGCATTATTGAGTTGATTTCTTTCAGTGTATTTCTCCTTCTAGAAGTCCTGCTGAAGTATCCCTGGCATGTCTGGTGTGATATTAACCGAGCTCTGCGCGAGCACACACGTGGACACGAACGCCTCGGGTCACGCGATGACAGACAGACAGACGGTCCGAGTCTGCGTAAGAGCAAATCACATAGAAATGACATGGGAATAACTGATTCTATTACAGCACTGCTATTACTGTGAAAACATGCAATGTGCAGTTATTGTTTAAAGAGATGCATCTGGTCTGAACACTCAAAATGATTGTGGTGGTGTAACTTAGACTTATGAATTTGATTCAGTCACATTAAATCATATTTAGATTTAAACCCAGATGAATTGGATGCTACGACATTTTTAGCGTAGAAATGATATTTTTTACAGTTACTATACAGATAATATTATTTGTAATAAGAATAATACAATTATACGTCTGAATTGCGGGCCGTGGATTGTAGACAAATTAAATTGAATTGAATCACGTGATATTTTCATATTTTATATTTAATTTATGTATTTAGTATATACAATATAAGCATACATGTTGTTAAATTTAGATTAAAAAAATAATGAGTAATAATACAAATGACTAAAACAGACATAAATAGTATTTAATAATTTTAGTTGTTTTAAATCTCAAGCTGATGAATACGATATTTACTAGGCTATTGCACGGTTCCATAAATGCTGAAATATGAATTTTGCTTGCAGGGCCTGTGATTTTTTTCATATGAATCAGCGTGCATGGTCAGATATGTATTCGTTTCTTGGTGCATTTTAGGAATAGACGAGGGTTTGGATCAAGAAACTGCGCCACAGCAAAGCCGACTCATTTCGACACGCTTGGGTCATTTCTGGAGGTAATTGTGACTTTCCTCGCGCTATTGTGCTCTGAATGCGTTATTACTCTATACTAGCACACAGTTGTGTTCCTGACAGGGGGTAAGAATCAGGCGTAGCCTAATATGAACTCAAATAACATGGCAATTTATTAAACAAGCAATGCAGTTCCTTCAGAATACTTTTCAACAAAAAGAGATAATTTGAAAGAATATGGCGTTATACATGTTCCGTTCCTTGCTATAGTGGAACATTTGGACAATGAATGCAGTTCAATTTAGAAACACTTTTTGGTGTTTGGTCCATAATATCCGGCTACACTTTAGAAATAAATTACTATATGCAATTTACACGTAATAACAAGTCCATAAACGTCTGACGCACGTCAACACAGCCCAGCATACAGCTCACAAAAACGAAGAAGACTTACGTGTTATTCGAAGTAACACTGTCCTCAACAAACCAAGATCAAGTGTGTCTGACTCGCGTTTGTGTTCGCTTTCTGTTCAGTCCGTCGGTAAATAGCTATCAGCGTCGCTTGTATCGAGAACAGAGGAAATCAACAACAACAAAACGAAGAAGGAGAAGAAAAAACAGGCTACTTGTTTGGTCAAAACTTGCTGCAGTCGTACACAAAAGCCCCTGGCGTGCGGTATATGGGCTGACTCGGGGGAAACGACATTTGACAGCTGTTATTCCCGTTCACCGGCGAGTTATTCAGACCGATTCTCTGCGATTCAAACATCTCTCGGACCGAGTGGAAGTTCTGCTGCTGCGCAGGGTATGTGGCGCCTAGATGGCCAATGTCTCCAGCCTGGTTTAGGTACCATGACGCGAGGCGCCCTTGGTGCGCATGGTGGCCCTCCTGGGGATTCCCGTGGTTTAAGGACGACGAGGTGGTCGTGATCGAGTAATCGGGCAGAGTTTCGTCCACGGTGGTGGCAGAGGTGGCCAAGTGGCCCGAGCGATCCCCGCCCGCGTACAAGCTCATGGCCTGCATGTTGCAATGATAGGTGGCGTTGGAGGTAGTCGAGATAGAGTTCTGGCTGCAAGGCGAGCTGTACACTGACGTCTGATTGGGAGAATAGTTCAGGGACAGCGTGGGAGTTATACCTGTCCGTGAGGGGGCCACGAGAGACGGGGTGAGCTCGCCGGAGCTGTGAGGCGAGCCGCGGAGGGAGGTCATGATGTTATCCACGCTGAAGCCCTGCGCCGCGGCCTGGCCTTGGTGATGATGCTGC
The DNA here is from genome assembly GCA_027564155.1 of Gymnocypris eckloni scoliostomus. Taxonomy (NCBI): domain Eukaryota; kingdom Metazoa; phylum Chordata; class Actinopteri; order Cypriniformes; family Cyprinidae; genus Gymnocypris; species Gymnocypris eckloni. The sequence goes on from CM050422.1 coordinate 32,215,914, forward strand.
TGCTGCTGTTCGCCGGCGCTGTCCAGGCTGAGAGAGCGGGTGGAGGGGATGCTGTGAGGGCTACCGCTCGATAAACTGCTGCTGTCGGGGCTCTCGATCTTGGGAACGGTTCTTAGCGAGGGAGAAACGGCTTGCGGAGGCGTGGATGTGCCGTTCTCGGTTTTAATGTCCTGAACGCGCACTGGCTGCGAGCCTGGCGCTGACTGCTCCTGATCGCGGTTCGCCTTATTCTGGTTCTGCTGGCGAGAAGGCGCTTCCTTGACGTTTCGCTCGTCTTTATCCTTCGATGCGTCTTTCTTTTTAAAACGCCGTCGTCGGCGCAAAAAGCTGCCGTTCTCAAACATATTATACGAGTCCGGGTCCAGGCTCCAATAGCTGCCTTTACCAGGCTTTTTGTCATCGCGGGGCACTTTGACAAAGCATTCATTCAGGGATAGATTGTGTCTGATACTGTTCTGCCAGCCTTGCTTGTTGTCCCTGTAAAAGGGAAAGCGCTCCATTATGAACTGATAAATGCCGTTTAGGGTCACCTTCTTGTCTGGGGAGTTCTGGATGGCCATTGTGATGAGCGCAATGTAACTGTACGGTGGTTTTACCATATCCTTCGGCTGCGGCTGCGGCGTGTACGGTCCGTACGCCCTCGCCATGCTGGCAGGGTACTGCTCATGGGCCGCGTGAGAGTACATGCTCATGGGGGCTGGCATCCCGGTGTACCCCCCTCCGGCGGCGGCCCGGTAATAACTCTGGTCGCTGCTGATGTACGGCACGACTCCCAGCGAGTTGGGACTGGAGACGGAATAGCGCGCCTGCATGACTTCTCTCCAAGCGGCGCTGGCGAAGAACAGACGTCAAGAAATCTGAAGCAATCCACAAACTCCTCTGAAACCGGGAAGGCAGTCCAACCGAGAGTCCACGTTATGCCACCGTATTTACAAAATGTGACTAGTGGATTGGACTCGCGTACTGGCCACCTCTGTCTGTCGGAGCGCGCATTGGAAAACTTCTGAACGCTAAGCATCGGTCACTACAAAATACTTTTGCGCACTTCAATTCTTTTCCCCTTTTGCTGCCAGTAAGACTCCTCCCAATAACATCTAAGTTGTCCAATGGGAGGTCGGGCCTTGCAAAGGCGGCCACACACAAGGTTGAAGAAAAACGAGAGGTGTTGGGACGTCCCAGCCCACCCCACCCTAGCCAAACACACACATCTACAGACCTTAAAGAATATACTCTCCACAAACTAGCCAGCGCGGATACGCACCAGATTGAAAACACTAATGATTATAATGCAACATCACGAAACGTTTGTTTATAAATCATTTTGAATGTGTACCTGAATAATCCACCACTATATATATATATATATATAAAGAGTTTATTTGCAAAAACAGATAAATCAGTTTTTCAATTTTCAAAAAAATCATGTTTATTATGTTATCATGTTTGTATTGTGTTAGTTAGCTGTATTTGATTTATGTTTTATCTAATAAAACTAACCCAACTGCAGTTTAATACGGATGCACAATTTAAAAAAAAACATGATTATTGAAAATAGTTAAAAACTGAGTTTTTGCAAATTAACATTTCTTATAAATAAATTAATAAAAAACGGATCCTTTCCTGAATGATTCGCTTACTTAATTTCAACATGAACATTAAAAGCAAACGTTGATCCAGCCGCAGTACACACACGTGCTAATAATGACTTGTATTTCGCACCAGTCCATTAGAAGCGTTGGAGAACATTTGTTTTCTAACAATCAAGACGTGAATTAGCGTAAATAATCTCCGGCTTCCTGCATTTCTAGTGTAACGCTGGTTCTTCATTAACACTGGCTGTTAGTTAACGGTCTCAATCAACACCGCGAGCGGATCAAAGCCCACCAGCCCGCGCAGGGAGCTCATTATGCTGGAATTAAGTAAGTTAAGACACTGGAGAAAGAGCCGAGGTGCGAAAGTTTGCGAGATTAAAAGCCCTGAGAAACAAACGGGTAAAGCACAACACCTCACATGTGTCAGCACTGGTCAAACGGGCAGAAGCATGTCATCCTTCACCTCTGCGCGGTTTTATGGCATGCCAATAAAATCGGCCTGTTCCTGAAATAATTTACTTCCAAAGCAATGCCCTAAATGCGTATGTATCTGCCTTTAAGGACTTATTTGTGAGCACTTTAAAAAAGTCTTACATTTAGTTGCATTTGAAAATATCGAACTACAAGTGATTATTTTTATTTAATTAAAATATCCTGTTTTATTATTTGTATTTAATGTTCTTGCTCTGCGTTTAAACGCTTCTTAATATGCGTGTATATTTATTTTGAAGGTAAGTGGTCGCAAACGATTTATTTTAGCTACAGTTAATTAAAACAAACGTTGAAATATACTCAACTACATGTGTTTATTTAAATGTCGCTAAAGTAAATTGATTGCAAAATGTAGTAAATTCAAAAAAGTGCGAACGTGAATGCTTGGTATTATTTGGAGGTCAAACCCAAACAATCCGCCCTAATTCTGGAATGTACGACGACCACGCATCCTTTATGAAAGGACGAGGGGGGGGCACAACATTTAATTGTGAATGATAATTGTGAGGCCAAGCTGCGGGCACAATATCTTCCTAATCCCCCACAGGTCGCTCTGATTAAGTGACCGTGGACTAGTCGATTCTTCACTGGTTTCTCCTTACAGGGACCCGGGCATGAACTCTATCTTGTGCCCCGGGCTATTTGTTCAATTCAGTGCGCCTCTTACTTAACCCCGAGCTCCCATCCCAGCCAATTACAGCAGCTACCTCTGCGCTCTCGAGAGCCTGATCCAGCTGTGAAGGGAAGAACGAATGGTGTAATCGTTTGTCAACAAATATCACTTACTATTATTATTTTCTGCAATAGTCTTTTGAGAGGTCAAATAAAACGGACATCATATACGAGACTCTGTAAAAAATGTTTTGTCAGCTAACTGTGCTATATTTAAATAAAATTTGTTAGTGGAAATATGATTTAATGTCACTGATTAAATATGAGTATTTAAAAGTTAACTTTAAAGGTTATATAATGTAGAAACACTATCATAAGTGTGTGTTCCCAGTGGCTAAGACTGTAACCAGTTAGTAACAAACACGATTCAATCAACCCTTTCTACTAAACTATGCTTGTGGGGAATTATAGACCAAATAACGTTCTAGTTTATTAATTTAAATCATGAAATCATCATTTAAAATTAATATTTTATGTTTGATCGTTTATATTAAATATGCATGCATGACGATACTCTGGCAATTGTATCTGTATATAATTAGCAAATAAAATTGATTACTTTTGCAATATGAAAATAGGTAAAATTGTATGACATAGGCTACTGTGATATTGATATGCACGAAAACAATATAAAACGATTAAAGCGATTTAAAAGACTCTAAAAGTGTTCCGATAAAGCCAAACATTGTTTCCATAACGCATGTACAAAAACCTGTATAATACATAGCCTAAGCCTATAACTACAGAAATGAGTAAACATACCGATGATTTTTATATGATTTGTGCCTCTCTGAGGCTGTGAAAGCATCGCATCCCAAATAAGAACAGAAGCATACAAATCTATTAAATATACAATGCACTGCTAATCGCTTTAAGCAATGAAGCAACAGTTTGAAAAACATTTGATACACGTATGAAGTAAAAGCACATGAATGCAATAGTCGAGCGGCTGTTGGCTAGTCCAGGCATGCTTGTCCGAAAGCAGAGGAGGTCTGTGATGGTCAGAGAGTAAAGAAAACACCTCGCGTGCTGTGCTCTTAGCGCCCTCTCTCGGTCACAATCACCACTGTAGAGAAACATTTACATCGTTTTTATGATTTACACAGGTATACGAAGTAAATAGACATATACATATCATATTTCATATTTATATAATATATCATATTATATATTATATTATATGTATTTTATAATATTAAAATATTTATTTTTGCAGGCATAGTAAAAAAAATGCAAGCCATTGTATTAACTTGACACTGCTTCCCCCTTGTGTTCATTATAGAGACTTTTTATCCACAAAAAAGGTACTTGGATGAAATTAAATTACGTAAAAAAAATGTAAGTCAAAAATACTTTAAACAAACTTAGAACAATAAACACTAAATAAATAACTACTTAGTAGCTTGTCATTGCAAGTTACTTTTTTCTCCCCAGCAAATAGGCAACCTATAGTGCATGTATCAATGTCTCAAACAGTCTGTAGAATGGCATTGAAGACAACTCTGTCAGTTTAAATCTAGAGTAAAGACCCATCTCTTTAACCTAGCGTACAAATAACACACTTATACACTTCTTAAACTCATCCAACGGGAAGTCGTGGCCTAAATGTAGAGAGTCAGACACATAATCGAAAGGTTGTGAGTTCGAGTCTCGGTCCGGCAGGGGTTGTTGGTGGGGGGAGTGAATGTACAGCGTTCTCTCCACATTCAATTCCATGCCGAGGTGCCCTTGAGCAAGGCACTGAACCCCCAACTGCTCCCCGGGTGCCGCATAAATGGCTGCCCACTTCTCCGGTGTGTGTGTGTGCACTTGGATGGGTAAATGTAGAGCAGAGTATGGGTCACCATTCATGACTGTATGTCACTTCACTTTCTAATATTCAAATCCGTTAAAGGATTGTTAGGCTGCATTAATTAGGTCACACGGAACCGGGAAAACTTGTACTTGTTACATCGTAAGAAGATTGACATCTGCACTAATATTAGTCTGTTTATTTCTTATTCCGAGGTCACGGTAGCCACCCGATCCGGTCCTTATCCAGCCCAGATGGTCACTACAGTCACCAGATCCAGTCAGTATCCAGATCAGATGATTACTACAGTCACCAGATCTAGTCCGTATCCAGATCAGATGATCACCGCAGTCACCAGATCCAGTCAGTATCCAGATCAGATGATTACTACAGTTACCAGATCCAGTCCGTATCCAGATCAGATGATCACCGCAGTCACCAGATCCAGTCCGTTTCCAGATCAGATGATCACTGTAGTCACCAGATCCAGTCCGTATCCAGATCAGATGATCACTGTAGTCACCAAATCCAGTCCTTATCCAGATCAGATGATCACTTTAGTCACCAGATCCAGTCCGTATCCAGATCAGATGATCACTGCAGTCACCAGATCCAGTCCGTATCCAGATCAGATGATCACTGCAGTCACCAGATCCAGTCCGTATCCAGATCAGATGATCACTGCAGTCACCAGATCCAGTCCGTATCCAGATCAGATGATCACCGCAGTCACCAGATCCAGTCCGTATCCAGATCAGATGATCACTGCAGTCACCAGATCCAGTCCGTATCCAGATCAGATGATCACTGCAGTCACCAGATCCAGTCCGTATCCAGATCAGATGGTGGATCATCACCTAGAGACGACCTCTACAGCTCTGAATGTCAGCAGAGTCTAGGATACGTAGATGAGCTCCAGAGACAGATCCCCAGTGAAGATCTTGTCACCTAGACAGCCATCAGGAAAAGACCACTGGAACCAGTGAGCCCGCGCTTCCCGTGCGCCCTCCTGTGCCTGCTCCGAGACTGCGCCCCCCTGTGCCTGCTCCGAGACTGCACCCTCCAGTGCCTGCTCCGAGACAGCGCCCTCCTGTGGCCGCTCCTCGCAAGCTCACTCATGCTTCTCCGCTGGTCCCATCCGGCTCTCCGTCGTTCCCGCTGGTCCCGTCCAGCTCCGCGCTTCCAGAGCGCCCCCGAGACGCTGCGCTGCCAGAGCGCCCCCGAGACGCTGCGCTTCCTGAGTGCCCTCCAGTGCTGGCTCCTCGCCAGCGTCCTCCAGTGCCGGCTCCTCGCCAGCATCCTCCAGTGCCGGCTCCTCGCCAGCCTCCTCCAGTGCCGGCCCCGTCCGGCTCTCCAGAGCCCCTGCTGGTTCCGTCCAGCTCTCCAGAGCCCCTGCCGGCTCCGTCCGGCTCTCCAGAGCCCCTGCCGGCTCCGTCCGGCTCACCAGAGCCCCTGCCGGCTCCGTCCGGCTCATCAGAGCCCCTGCCGGTTACGTCCGGCTCCCCTGAACCCCGAGCGACGGCGCCTCCTGAGCACCCCCCTGAGAAGAGTTTCCCCAAGAAATTTTTTTGGGGGGGCTACCCACCATGGAGGCCTCCCAAGCTCCCCGATCCGCCGTGGCCGCCTGAGTCCCCGGATCCGCCCTGGAGGCCACCTGTCTGGTCTCCAAGTCCTTGAGGCGCCTATTGGAAGGGGGTAATGTCAGACTTTGTCTTCCTCTGCCTTTGTTTCCTCACCCATATATGGTCCTTCCTGTTTCCCAGTCATTATTAGTTCAGTCAGTGTCAGCCGTGTGTCTTGATTATGTCCCAGGTGTCTCCAGTTATGTCTCCCTATATATAGTCTGTTCTGCCCCATGTTACCTGTGGATTATTGTTAATGTCATGTGTGTCAAACTTGTTTGGATGTTCTTCCCCGTGGTCCTGTGTCTCCTCCGTTCGTCATCCATTAAATACCCTGTTTGTTACATCCTCGTCTCCTCGTTCCTGGATCTCCGTGTGAACCGTGACAATGTGGCTGGTAAGGTTGCAAAATAAATATTTATTAACAATAAGAAAGGAAATTATATAAATAAGGAAGCAACGAAAAATACATACAATTTCTGTCTGACACAGATGGTAAAGAGCCAGACAGAACAGGTCTCACAACTGATAACCATATCCAAATAAACAACCTGAAACAATCGGGAGCAAACACGCAACAACCATACCAACGAAGCCAAGGCTTTTATAGAGGGACAACAGGTGGACATCGTTCTCTTGATGAGTCTCCTAGCCACACACACTAGCCGGCAATAGCAGGAAGAGTAGGAGACTCGTCACAGTTGTCTCCCATTGTTTTAAAATTAAGTTAAGATTGAAAAAACATCTAGTGTGCAGCCAGCTCAAAGAGACGAAGGGCTGGATCTAAAAATCAATTACCATGCATTTGGTCTTTTTTATGTTTACTTGCAAGAAGGCACTGTCGCACCATGTCATAAAAATCATTCACCACTGGACCATATTCACCACTGGACCATGACAATTCTCATCCCCAGTCAACAAACTACCAATGACAGTATCCTCAGCTAATTTTAAAATGAACCTGTCTGTGTCTACTCACACAATCATTAGTATATATAATGTAGAGCAAGGGTGAGAGAACACATCATTGGGGAGAACCTGTGGCTGTAAGGGTATCTGAAGGGGTAATGTTTACTCTTACTCTCTGCATTCTATCACTTAATAAATATAATAGCACCCCACTATCTTAAATTGTAATTTAAATTCTGAAATATATTTATTTACTAAAATATGGGGCTGAATAGTATTAAAAGCTGGGGGTCTGTCATGAATCCTTTCTGTGGTTTTCCGTCTGCTCGCCACCAGATGTTGCCTTCCAATTACATTGACTCTCACACTAAACAAACTGTTGCATGTTGCCCCCGGACTACATTTCCCATCATCCATTGCACTGATAACACACAGCTTCAACCAATCAAACACACTTTACAAGCCTTGGACTTCCTCTTTCTGATTGCTGAGTATTGTTTAGCGTTCATCACTGTGACTTTACGGAGCCTGTCCTAGATTTTCTAGCCTCAGTTTTGCCTTGCCTGTTCTCTGGTCCTGTGATTCTCGCCTGTGTTTATTGGATTACCTGTTTGCCTGACCCTGATTTGGATACTGAACTTGGGCTGTAGTACTCGAGTCTGGTCTTGGACTCGAGTCCGGACTCAAGACATTTTTCTATCGTCTCGGACTTGTCTTGTACTCGTTGCTATTTGGACTCTGACTTGTCTCGGACTTGGTCATTGGACTCGCCAAATGTTCTAGTTGGTCTCGAGCGAGTCCAGCAATATTTTATTTTTTTTCTCTTTCAAAACAAAAACATTAATCTGGCTCGCTTGATTGAGAAATGTAATTGGTTTAGTTCCATCTAGAACGGGCATTGTTATTGGTCGCCTGTTAAATGCACAGCTGCGTTATATGCCTGGCTCCGAGTGTGCGCGCTGCGTGGAGACATAAATAATTTTTCCTTTGGCCACAGACACGCTGTCGGCAAGTTGCATAATACAGTTTGGTTTTATAAAGTTTGTTGGAGTTTTCCCTCTCACTTTCCTTCGCTTTTAAATAGCTTATTAATGCCGTGTGCATTTTGCTTTAAATTTAATCTCAGGTCAATTGCTAATCTATAACTTACAACGACACATTTTCTGCAATAAACATGGGATTTTAATTAACAAAACGAATAAAATTACACAATTACCATGCTATAAACCTAATATAAAATTACAAACTTACAAAATGTTTAAATGTAAAAAAAACAACCTGCAAATCATCAAATGCTGTGGCACAAAGTGAATAAGAAACAGAACGAATAAGAGCAAAACAAATAAAGTCTGGAGGCACGACATACACCTGGATGTAAAATAAAATAAATAAATTACACAAAAATGTATATATATCAGATTTTATCGATTCATTCGAATTTAATGTTTTCAATTAGATTTTTTATAAATCGAGGAATCGTGATTTTGAATAGAAATATTACCAAACGCTAGAATTAGACACTTTAATAAGATCAACAACAACAAATTAAGCTCAGATGAGCTTTATTTGTCACATACACAATTATACAGAGTATAATGAGCAGTGAAATGTGTTCTCTTCATTTAACCCATCCAAATTGGAGCAGTGGGCAGCTGACTGTGCGTTGCCCGGGGAGCAGTTTGGGGTATCGGTGCCTTGCTCAAGGGTCTTACCTCAGTCGTGGACACTTCCTGCCGGAGCTGGGATTCGAACCCACAACCTTCGGCTACCTCGGGTTTCAAGTCCAACGCTCTATCCATTAGGCCACACCTGAAACAGCTCTTCTAAGCATACTAGACACTTACGCCGGAAGCGTAACACACCTGAAACAGCTCACTAAGCATATTAGACACTTACGCTGGGAGCGTAACACACCTGAAACAGCTCATCTAAGCATACTAGACACTTACGCTGGGAGCGTAACACACCTGAAACAGGTCATCTAAGCATACTAGACACTTACGCTGGAAGCGTAACACACCTGAAACAGCTCATCTAAGCATACTAGACACTTAAGCTGGAAGCGTAACACACCTGAAACAGCTCATCTAAGCATACTAGACACTTACGCTGGGAGCGTAACACACCTGAAACAGCTCATCTAAGCATACTAGACACTTGCGCTGGGAGCGTAACACACCTGAAACAGCTCATCTAAGCATACTAAACACTTACGCTGGGAGCGTAACACACCTGAAACAGCTCATCTAAGCATACTAAACACTTACGCTGGGAGCGTAACACACCTGAAACAGCTCATCTAAGCATACTAGACACTTACGCTGGGAGCGTAACACACCTGAAACAGCTCATCTAAGCATACTAGACACTTACGCTGGGAGCGTAACACACCTGAAACAGGTCATCTAAGCATACTAGACACTTACGCTGGGAGCGTAACACACCTGAAACAGCTCATCTAAGCATACTAGACACTTACGCTGGGAAGCGTAACACACCTGAAACAGCTCATCTAAGCATACATAGACACTTACGCTGGGCGTAACACACCTGAAACAGGTCATCTAAGCATACTAGACACTTAAGCTGGAAGCGTAACACACCTGAAACAGCTCATCTAAGCATACTAGACACTTATGCTGGAAGCGTAACACACCTGAAACAGCTCATCTAAGCATACTAGACACTTACGCTGGAAGCGTAACACACCTGAAACAGCTCATCTAAGCATACTAGACACTTACGCTGGGAGCGTAACACACCTGAAACAGCTCATCTAAGCATACTAGACACTTACGCTGGGAGCGTAACACACCTGAAACAGCTCATCTAAGCATACTAGACACTTACGCTGGGAGCGTAACACACCTGAAACAGCTCATCTAAGCATACTAGACACTTACGCTGGGCGTAACACACCTGAAACAGCTCATCTAAGCATACTAGACACTTACGCTGGGAGCGTAACACACCTGAAACAGCTCATCTAAGCATACTAGACACTTACGCTGGAAGCGTAACACACCTGAAACAGCTCATCTAAGCATACTAGACACTTACGCTGGGAGCGTAACACACCTGAAACAGCTCATCTAAGCATACTAGACACTTACGCTGGGCGTAACACACCTGAAACAGCTCATCTAAGCATACTAGACACTTACGCTGGGCGTAACACACCTGAAACAGCTCATCTAAGCATACTAGACACTTACGCTGGGAGTGTAACACACCTGAAACAGCTCATCTAAGCATAATAGACACTTACGCTGGGAGCGTAACACACCTGAAACAGTTCATCTAAGCATAATAGACACTTACGTTGGGAGCGTAACACACCTGAAACAGCTCATCTAAGCATACTAGACACTTACGCTGGAAGCGTAACACACCTGAAACAGCTCATCTAAGCATACTAGACCCTTACGCTGGAAGCGTAACACACCTGAAACAGCTCATCTAAGCATACTAGACACTTACGCTGGGAGTGTAACACACCTGAAACAGCTCATCTAAGCATACTAGACCCTTACGCTGGGAGCGTAACACACCTGAAACAGCTCATCTACAAAGACACTTACGCTGGGCGTAACACACCTGAAACAGCTCATTTAAGCATACTAGACACTTACGCTGGAAGCGTAACACACCTGAAACAGCTCATCTAAGCATACTAGACCCTTACGCTGGGAGCGTAACACACCTGAAACAGCTCATCTAAGCATACTAGACCCTTACGCTGGGAGCGTAACACACCTGAAACAGCTCATCTACACATAATAGACACTTACGCTGGAAGCGTAACACACCTGAAACAGCTCATCTAAGCATACTAGACACTTACGCTGGAAGCGTAACACACCTGAAACAGCTCATCTAAGCATACTAGACCCTTACGCTGGGAGCGTAACACACCTGAAATAGCTCATCTAAGCATACTAGACACTTACGCTGGAAGCGTAACACACCTGAAACAGCTCATCTAAGCATACTAGACACTTACGCTGGGCGAACACACCTGAAATAGCTCATCTAAGCATACTAGACACTTACGCTGGAAGCGTAACACACCTGAAACAGCTCATCTAAGCAAGACACTTACGCTGGGCGTAACACACCTGAAACAGCTCATCTAAGCATACTAGACACTTACGCTGGAAGCGTAACACACCTGAAATAGCTCATCTAAGCATACTAGACACTTTCAGGCAGGTGTTTTGAGGCAAGTTGAGCTAAACTCTGCTAAACTCTCCAAAAAAGGGTTTTGTGAACTTAGTAATTTTTTCATGTCATTACATTGTTTAGACCGCAAGAAAAAAAAATTAAACATAACTTTTTTTTTTATTTTTTTTATTCATTTTATGTCCATTGTATAGGACACTAGGTCTCAGTTTTTCTAAAAACTAAATCGCATGAATGGAGATCACAAAGGCAAAATCAACGGGAATTTTTTAAAATCACCAAATACATTTTTAGGTTTCAGGATTTTTTTATACTAAACTTTGTTTAAGGATATTTCTCAACTATGTTATAAAACATATAACAAAATGATTTGATATACCATTTTGTTTTATGCAATATGTGTGTAAAATTTTAATAAACTGGTTTCCCATTAAACACATTGTATATATACACTGTATCTAATTTGCAAATGAATATGTTGCTGTTGGGACAGAATTTTGAAAAAAAAATTGTCATAATGGGAGTAATATATGGCCAGATTTTCATAATAATATATAATATTTAATAAGCAAACTGATATATATTTTATTTCCCTATTCAATTGTTATGTCTCCCAAAATGCATAATAAACATGCTTTTAGTCCTGGTGTCATCTACAGCGGACATGTATGAAAATATGTCCTGTTTCATAACAGCAAGTCATATTTGAATCTGAAAACCCATAACATTTTCCTGAGATGTTGCTTTATGACAAGCAATCTGAAAATGATTCAAATTTAAATGACAATTACAAAATATAATCATGTTTCCATAAGCATGTACAATTTTTCACTAAATTAAATGTATCCATCTTTAAAGACCAATGAGAGGAGTGTTCACACTACCAATCATTTATTATCTCTATAAAGCCCTGAATGTGCTCTGTACAGGACATACAGACTTATATCTGTTACAACTGACGTCTCAGATAAATACAATCAAATATAATGTCCACTACAGAGACAAACACTCAGTAGCTGGGTCTCAGGAGGAGAAATAAAATAGCCTAATTTGATCCTACAGTGTTGCTGCACATGCTTTTAGATCATTACAAACAATAATGCAAAATTATTATCTTAGAATAGAATATATGCCGTCTCTCGTATCACATAAATAATCAATAATTGAGTATGTGGTTTTGAATAAGATTCTTTTTTTTCTTTCTCTGTTTTGACCGTCTCATTTGGACTTGGACTTGACTTGGACTCGACAAAGTGGACTTGACTACAGCCCTATTCTGAACCAGTAAAGCTTTTAACCCAATTGTATCTGGAAAAGGTACATTACTCGATGCTTTTTAAAACGGTTCATGCTGTGGCCATCTAGTGGTCATAAAATGAATAAAACCTTCCAAAGTGCTGGGATTCATTACAGCTGCTGGTTTCACATCTGGTTCTACTGATTCCTTGTTTTCATTTATTGTATAAAAATAATGGCCATTGTCAAAGTCATTCATTTGTGTCGCTGTACTGCCACTAAAATAATTCAAATAAATCAAACATAAACTCATGAATTAAATCTGTAATCTGTTAATGTTAACTCTCAGTCCTTAGACCGTTATTTCATGGGCAAAGCTCATTTGACCTTAATATTTAAATTAGGATAAAAAGAAAACAATGCTAATGTAATATGTGTTATTATGTAAAGGAAACGGCGCTGAGGTTTGCTTCGTTTGAAGCAGATACTGAAGCAGTCACGTGGTTTTCAGGAGAATGAAGCTTCGGATGTCATAGATCATGTGCTTTTGGCAAAACCAATCAAACTCCGACACAGGGCTTCAATGTGACATATGTTGTTTTTTTATACAAGCTTGGAAACCTCTGTGTCGAACGTTACATCACTAGTGTTTGCCCCGGCCTGGACTTTAGCTTGTGTTTACAGATTACCCCGTTTGTCAAGCCCTCTTGATTTTGTTTGCTGATCAATGACCCACATACTCTTGGTCTTGCCTCTTTCATGTCTGTTTGCTGTGTACTGACCCTTGCCTGTTTCCGACCATGCTCATGAATACAGCTCTGCAGATGCATCCCAATGCTTGCTCTGGTCACTCCGTTACAGTAACCTGCAGAAAACTGTAACTTGATTTAACTTTGCTGACTTCCCGATTTCAAACAGGTGTAGCTCTGTCATATTTTTGTCCAGTTTCAACAAATCATACATCGGTTTGAATGTCTTATAATGGAGAAAGAGAAAATACAAATAAATAATTTTTGAAAACGTGCTCATTGTGACTCATTTTGCTAGCTCAGGTCACATATGTAGTCCAAATAATCATATTTACTTTATTAAAACCTTGTGTGGTCTTGGTGAGCATAGTTTATGATTACAAGTTATAAAGTTAGTCTATATTAATTATATTACTGCTTTTGTTATATTACATTGATATAGCCTCATGACTATTTAACTCAGCCTTAAAGTAACACCATCCATAGTGTGAAATACTCTAGTACAAGTGTGGAGATCTACATGTAGTTCAGCTGAAGCCGTTTTAATCACTATAATAGGTGCGGTGTGGTAACAGAGATGCAGTGAACAGCTTTGATTAGTTCAGTAAGTGTGGGCTTACACTTTAGAAATTATATAAGAAACTTTGCAAGTACTTGTCAAGTAACTCTCATTAATTTGGAACTACATGTCAACTAGCAGTCAACTAAGTAATATTAAACTGTTAGCTTCGGTTAAGAGTTAGTAGAATAAATTGACATGTACATGCAAAGTTACTTATAGCAAAGTCTCTTTAAGACCAGTAACGCCGTTGAAACGTCTCTTGGGCATGCAAGTGCAGCTCCTATCACTTGTATGGGAAACATCAAATTCTCCAAAACTATTCACTGAGCTTACGATTAAATTTCATATTTGAGATCACCAAATAAACCTGACAACAACTGTGTCATAAATGTTGTTTATTTTACTCAAATAGTGCTATAAAACTCGTTTTTCTCCGGCTAGATCAGCGCTGACTTTACTGATTTGGGATTGGCTCTTTCATTCAGAAGGCGGGGCTTCCTGCGATTGAGCGGCCATATTGAGAGTGGCATTTTTGCCCATTCAAAACTATACGAGTGACACGTCTTGGGTATTCCATAGTCTTTGCTTATAGTCAGTAGAATGTTTGTTGTGATCATCAAAATAAAGTGTTAGCAGACAGTCTACTAATACTCGAATGACTGCTAGTTGATATATTGTTGCAAAGTTATGTATAGTGAGAAGAATGTCTAAAGTGCACAATCAAAATCAAGTGTAACCAAGCAGATAACACGTGCTTAGGTCAGGTTGAGCGTTGTCCATGGTCCATATTCAGTTCATGTGATTTTCTCCACACAAATGCCATTGAGTTATAATAATACAGTTCATGCACTGGGAAGCATGGGGAGAATAAAGGCAATAGAACAATCGACTTCTTGTACTCAAAGCTTATTAACAGTTGTAATTAGTCTGAATCAATTCTGCCTGTACACTTTAGCAGAAAAGTAAGTAAGGATTTAAGGATTTTGAGTAAGGATGGCCCTTTAAGACAAGCCTCCAAGGTAAGGAATAATGTACTGCAGTACACTAGGGAGGAAACAAAATGACTTGTGTGTTTGTTTTAATGGATGTCAATGGAGGAGAGGCTTCAGTGTGCTGAATACACTGCTGTGAGGAAACGCATTATTACCTAAAGAATTGACAGCATATCTTCAACATGTTTGCCTGTTGTTGATGGGACATTTCATTTTAGAGTTGTTTTACTAGGGTTACCATACGTGATGTTTTTCCCGGACACGTCCTGGCTAGGATTTCTATATTGCTTTGATTCAAAGTACCTCGAGAGCATTTAAATAACATAAGGAACTGATGTCATACACTGATCGATCTGCACACGCAAACAAAGCCAAATCCTATATTGTAGGCAATATAGAAATCCTGGCCAGGACGCGTCCGGGAAAAATGGCACGTAAGGTCACGCTATTTTTACACTCCTCAGTTTCTGAGTGAACATTGCCAAACTATATTTCATTTTTTAACTCAAGAGGTGCATATATTGTTTAAATGAAACTGTTGTTTCTGCTGTGGTGTTGCTGTATGGTTATTGAGTGCAGAAGTTTGTATCTTTTTCTCTTGTGTTGGGTTAGTAAGGAAGAAAGTTGCTGTTTATTTGACAGGTTATTTAGACTTTCTTACTCCAAGGTAGTGAATTATTTAGTAAATAAACGACTGAAAAGAGCTTTATTCTTAACTGTGGAGTGCCGTCTCGTTTCTTTATTATGTTACTTCTCTACTGGCCCAGATACAAAAGGGAGATGTAACACATGATGTAACGGAAGTAGCAGCAGATCATTTCTTCCATGTTGAGATCTACATCGAAGTGAAATGGGTTATAGAAATGTAGGATGGTGACTTTGCTATATCCATCGGTTTGTTGAATGAATTGAGTCAGATCTGAATGCAAGATTGCAGTGGATTGTAAGAAATGGGCAGCGTTTACACAGACTAACGTTACACGACAACGATGTATTAAAAAGGAAAGTTTTCAGTCACATTTCTGAAAGGTTTTGCATACAGATGACTATGCTGTTATAACGATGCCCAATCACACAGATCCGCAAAAGTGACTAAAAACACTAATACGCATGGACATTTTTGTAGTTTGCACGAATACGATCAAGGTAGGTCTATTGTTTAAGGCTGCCTCCTAATATTTGACTAAATGTCAGTCGACAAGAAGAAGCTTCCTCCTAAAATATGTCTTCTTTATCAAAACTCAGCGTATCGGTTACTGCCCTCACAGACCTGAGAAATATATATACAGAAAACTTGTGCATTTCTCTCTCTGATGATTGTCAACTTCCTCTTTGCAGCTGACAGACTCAGAAAACACTAGTTTATTAATAAATCATATTTATTTAGTTTATTTAAAAGTGTTTTTTCCAACACGTTCATAGTCATTACATTTGTGTTCCTGTGTGGCTCAGCGGTAGAGCATTGCGTCAGTTGCGCAAAAGGTTGTGGGTTCGATTCCCAGGGAACACATGTACTAATGAAAAGTGTATAACCTGAATACAATTGTAAGTTGCTTTGGATAAAAGCGTCTGCTAAATGCATAAATATAAATATATAAATATTTGTCTGTGCTTTGTAGCAAGCTGTATGTTTGCACTTAAGCGTGGAATAGTCTATATTAACCCCCAAGTATTTGTTTAAGTACTACAAATAATATAAATGAGTCTACTAATAGCTTAAATGAACAACTATTAGTTGACTAGAAAATTATTTAGTTGAGGGCAGCCCTAGTGTTGTTTTCACAAACTCGCTCTTTCAAACCCATTTTCAAAAGTTTGCATTTCAGCCCCCTCAAAATGCTGTTGTTGTTTAAATGAATGGCCAAAATGCATTAAATGTTTTCTGATATGGTGTATATGTGGTGTAAATCAGTGGTTTTCAATGCTGTTCCTGCAGAGTTTAACTTAATCCAGCTCATCAGCCTGGAATGGGACAGTTTCTAGTAATCCTGAAGACCATAATGAGCTTGTTCAGGTGTGTTTGATCAGGGATGAGCTACAAACCCTGCAGGATAGCGGCTTTCACGTATGGAGTGCCATCCCTGACATAATTATAAAGAAAGAAAGAAATGTACAAAGAAATGTAAAATGAATAATTATTTAGAATTTAATTTCCTTATATTTTTTTCCACATGTATTTACTTTTTATTTAATTTATTTATACATTTATTTATGTCCACTTTTATTTATTTTCACATGTATGTATTTATTTATTGCCACATGTATTTATTTCCACATGTATTTATTTATACATTTCATCATCTGTAGGGTAATGAGGAGGGCGTGTTTTACCTCAGGAATAGGAATCGAGTCATAGTCGAGTGGTAAGCTTTGAGGCCACAGTGACACCTTGTGGTGCCCAGACCAAGTACAAGAAGTGTAGCCTAGCGTCTGTTGATAGTGTGAGATGAATGACTTAGATGGGCAATATGGCTCAAATGTCATATCACAGGTTATGGTGCGCTGTTTTTAGGTTTCATTTTCAATGCATAAAACACGTTTCAAAGATTCGGGATGGAAGGAGGCATTTGTCGACTCATGCCACTTCCCATGTGGACAGTCACTGCATCCACTGAATATAATGGGTTCCAGGGCCGTGCAGAAACAAGGCTTTAAATAGGGCTGTGCACAAAATATCATAACAGAATGTTGACGCATTCCTTGCTGATACGCGTATTGATGCGGATGCTGTATTGATACAGTAGCAAATGCCATGATGCAGTTTTGAAAAGAAACAGAACAGAAAAGACCATTTTAAGTTTAAAAGTTATATAATATTTCTTTGCATCTGCCTCAAGTAGCTCCTTCTTTTTTGTTTTATTCTTCTCTCTTTGCGAGGCATCTTTGCACTGCAGAACACACACACACACACACACACACACACACACACACACACAGGGACATTTCACACATTTTTCTGAAATCTATAAGGGCCATATCTTCTTCACTCTGCACTTTGATGTCAGGTCAGGTATATTATTCGTTTTATACTGACATTTTTTAATTTATTTCCAGAGAGATGTTATAGACTTTACAGGCTAAGGTGTTTTTGCTATTAAACACTAATGCAGTAAACACTACTGTTGCTTTTGTAGAAAAAAAATTGTCATATTGAAAATATAATTGTATTCTAATCCTGTTCTGAATTTATTCATTTTTGAATGATAATGATAATTAAAAACAGGATTGATAAGTAAAATTCTGAGAATGAGAAAATCAGTATAGCCTTGTTTTACCAGTGTTGAGGTAATTACTTTAAGGCACTCTACATTTTTAAATAAATACTGTAACAATAAAAGTAAAAGTATTAATAGATTTTAGTCAAATTACATTAAAAAGACCAGACCCTTCCACCCCATGAAACGTTTCTCCCTCAAATAGCACGAACGAAGTGAACACATGCACCTTTGTTTATGGTGCTGCTGCTGTGTATAACGTTAAGTGGCGTTTGCTGCAGGCTAAACACAGCGATTTAAACAAAAGCTGTGCAATGCATGTTCTCTTCACCTTGTTCTTGTAAAATAATAATAATGATAAGTAAACAAGCATACCACTCCGCTGAGAACCCCACTTACTTAAGCTGCAACCGTGGCGCGGACGATATTGAAGTGGTGCCTGAGCGCGAGGGATCGTGCGGATGAGGTCATCAGCCTCAGGTGAAAGGTTATCATGTGGGTGATTTTATTCACGGCTAAATTATTAATCATTCATTTTACTAATAGTTAGATTGGGCAGGCCTCAAAAAAAAAAAAAAAAGTTGCCTTGACAAAGGGGCACTTTGGGCATCGCGGGACAAAGGGGCAGGTGCTCAAGCACCCTCCGCCCCCCCCTCTGCACGTGCCTGATGGGTTCTCTTTAGACACGGCTTCAGACACGGATTAATAACATGTCTTAGGCTGGAAATATCCTGAATTAAATCAAACAAAAGTGCTTGTGAAACGCATACGCCATGCATTGTAGCCTAAAACATGTTTGATATTTGCATCTGACACCAACGATTGTATGCGTTCGCTGTCAAACATCATTCAGCATTTTTACATTTAGTCAAATTATCTTTTCTTGATAACATGAAAAAAACGATATTGCTCTTGTTTTGATTTATTTATTGTATTTTATTTTGCATTTAATTCATAAGTTAACACTACAAATTAAATGGTTTCATTTTTTTTCTTCTGCTTCTGTGGGGCATCCTCAAACAGAAGGTGGAGTAGTACAAGGTCTGTAACATCCACCAGCTCTGTGATGTAATTATGGAGGAGTGGAAGAGGACTTCAGTGGCAACCTGTGAAGCTCTGGTGAACTCCAGGCCCAAGAGTGTTAAGGCAGTGCTGGAAAATAATGGTGGCCACACAAAATAGTGACACTTTGGGCCCAATTTGGACATTTTCAATTAGGGGTGTACTCACATTTGTGGCAAGTGGTTTAGACATTAATAACTGTGTGTTGAGATATTTTGAGGGGACAGCAAATTTAAACTGTTATACAAACTTTACACTCACTACTTTACATTGTAATAAAGTGTCATTTCTTCAGTGTTGTCACATGAAAAGTCAATCAAATATTTAATATATGTGAGGGGTGTACTCACTTATGTGAGATACGGTATATAGTTATATGGATGAGGATGATAGAAGAGGAATGGAATGAGGATGGATGAGGACATTACAGTGCCTTGAATTAATTAAGTAATGTTTTATTTCATTCTACAAACAGGTAACTCGGGAAATGTAATGAAGAAAAGAAACTATTATTTTTACTTAAAACCAATTTATTTTTAATCCCTGATTTTAGACATACTTGAGATATTATTGTTTGAATAAACATTTTAAAATAATGCTTGAAATGTTATAATTAATTAAATTAAACATAGGCCTAGGCATTTTAAAATACACAATGAAATATGTCTTCTCAAGCAATAATTCCATAAAGAAAGAGAAGCATCGAATTTAATGCAAAACATATTCAAGACACATTGCTGTGACATTTAATAGGAACACCGACATAGCAGGAAAGCTAATGTTCTCTGTTATATTAAGCACAAACTAAGAAATGTAAAACAAAACTTAAAGTTTCAATAGCTAAAAGCACCGTGTTGTCTGCAATGTTGTCTGTGGTGGGGCGGGAGCGGTTGCAGTTTTGTACGTGTTTTTTTGTTTGTTTGTTTTTGGTTTGTCAGAATTTGTCCAGTCAAGACGCGCCAGTCGTTAGTCATTGGTAGTCATGGTCTTTCAGATGGAATTTTGCACATCATTTATTGAAGAAGATGTGGTTAGTAATCCATGATTTCATTAACAAACAGTAAAAGTCCAGACTCATTACACTGCATTATGTACTATGCATACATTCCCTCTATTTATCTTTAAACCATAAAAGATCAATCTTATGATTTTAGATTTTAGATGACAAGGACTAGTTAGTATTACATAGCAAGTTAATATGACCTGTGGTCAGGGCTTTAGCTAATTCAGACTCAATCACCTGCATATAAATGTCACAGGACAATTCATCAGCACATACACAGTCCAATTGATTGCTTTGTTTATAAAAGAAGAAGAAGAAAAGAGCTAAGCGGCTCAGTGCAATACATGCAAAATGATATGGTTCTGTCTGTAATGTGTGTCGGTGATGAATCTTATCCCATTATTAGATTAATGTTATGATAAATTATTTAATTGAATTTGAAACATATTCAGCAACATCTCGACTCTCTCTCTTTCGATCACTCCCACAGTGGAGTGATCCACTCAGCTGATTTGCTCTTCCTGCCGCAACCCAGCACTGAGAGTGCACTAACTCATGCAACCCCTGTGCTAGGTCACACTCACTCACCCATTCACACACACACTAAATACAGCCAATTTACCTATACTTTGGAGCACCCAGAGGTAACCCATGTAGACTTGGGGAGAACATGCTAACTCCACTCAGAAAGGCTTCCTGGCTCAGCCAGGACACTCACAAACCAGGGACTTTCTTGCTGTGAGGCAACAGTACCCACTGACCCACTGTGCTGCCCTCAGCAACATCTCGAATACAACTACATGTTTATTTATTGGTGGAAAACAAGAGACTAATTTTTACTCATTCATAATGCAGCTCTAAGCAGTAATTTAATAAACAACAAAAAATATATAATTTTATTTTGATAAATCACACAGATTCATTGTTGTTCCATAATAAACTCTAAACCCAGGATAGAGCGTCTGAGTGAATGTGGTCTGGACTGTGTGGATGAGGCTCATTGTGTCAGAGACGCTGTAGAAGGACAGAGTTCCTGCTCCGTGATCCACAAACACTCCTATTCTGCTGCTGATGGGCTTCACAGAGAGATCAGTCTTTATGTTATTGTGTCTGAATGAGTAACTGGAGGGAGAGCAGATCAAACTCCAGGACTGATCATTAGATCCAAACACACACTCATTACCGTCTCCCTTCCTCCTGATGCTCTTATATGACACTGATATAAACACATATCTACTCCACTCCAGCTCCCAGTAACAGCGTCCACACACTCTCTCTTTACACAACACCTGCTCCCAGTAATCAAATCTGTCTGGATGATCAGGATAGTTGTATGATGTGTCTCCCTGAAAAATCTGTCTGTTCCCATTAGACAGTCTGAGGACTGGATTCACTGTGTTCAGATCCAGAGTCAAGTGGCAGGAGTCTGATGGAAACACAAAAGGTAACGTTACTGAAAAAGCTTGAAAGATCCCGTGTGTGTTTTAAATTAAATGCTATTTAAATATCTCATATAGTCTTGGCAGTTTTGAATAATTTTCTAATAAACTTAATTTTGCCTAATTTCTGTTTAAACAGTTTTTTATCTCATCTAGAACTCTCCACTACCTATTCAACTCTGATATTGTGAGCTAAATGCTGAAACCAAAATGCTGAAGATGACTTTCAAGTTTTGTAATCGTCTGATAATGTCACACAATATGAAATAAAGGAAATAATTCTGCACATAAATGTAAAAAAAATAATAACATAGTGTTTTTTTTATATACATAGGGGTCCAAAACTAGTGAAAAAAAATATTTAGCATTTTTCTCAATTTTGTATTTTTTTCTCCTCAACAAATGTTATCAAAATGAGTGAAAATATATTTATTTATATAATATATTTAAAAAAAGCACATGCATTTCTCATTATCTCTATTTTGCTTTAATACTAGCAGTACTGGAGCTGAAGTGAAGAAAACCTGATGATCATGTTCTCAGCATGATTTGAAAATGGTTCAAGGAGCGCATTGTGTTTTAATGGAACAAAATCTGTACAAACACACATGATGATAGTGATTAATTTACTTATATTTGATCAGGCACGTTGTTTTCATTTTGTGGCATAATATTTACTCTTTTTTTAATCGTATTGCTTTCAGTATTCCTGGTTTAATTAGTTCTCATGAATTCCAGATTTTGTGGTCTCAGATTGTTATTACATAATTTGCACAGCTATATAAATAAAGTTATATCCTTCTGTGATTGTATGTCCAGTAACTTACATTGTATGAACTCCTCTCTGGTTTTGGGTTCAGGGATGGGAATTATCTTGAGGCATTTCACTATGAAAACCAGTAGATGTTTTCAGTTTAAAAACAATGTATTCCATGGGTACAGCACTGTTTTTACATTTTATAACATTATATGCTCTTTTCCAAAGAGCAAATAAATGTCCTGTATTTTACCTTTATCAAATACTTCATCTTTGCAGAAATCCTCAAGCTGCTTTCTCAGTATAGAGACACATGTTTTCACTTCATCCAAAATCAGCTGAGAACTGACAGTCACATGTTGTGCAGTGCTGTCTGAAGATTGTGAAACAGACAGAGACTGCAAACTCTACAGACACACAAAAACAAACGCAAGCATAATAATATAGACAAAAACATAGACTGAAGAAATGAAAATACAAATGTTCTTTAAGCATTAACTTTAATTGATCAAAACCTCAGCAATGTCAGATCTGTGTTACCTGCAGGATCTGCTCAAGTCCACTATGACCCTGTTCTTCTAGATCTGTGTTACCTGCAGGATCTGCTCAAGTCCACTATGACCCTATTCATCTAGATCTGTGTTACCTGCAGGATCTGCTCAAGTCCACTATGATCTGTTCTTCTAGATCTGTGTTACCTGCAGGATCTGCTCAAGTCCACTATGACCCTGTTCTTCTAGATCTGTGTTACCTGCAGGATCTGCTCAAGTCCACTATGACCCTGTTCTTCTAGATCTGTGTTACCTGCAGGATCTGCTCAAGTCCACTATGACCCTGTTCTTCTAGATCTGTGTTACCTGCAGGATCTGCTCAAGTCCACTATGATCTGTTCTTCTAGATCTGTGTTACCTGCAGGATCTGCTCAAGTCCACTATGACCCTGTTCTTCTAGATCTGTGTTACCTGCAGGATCTGCTCAAGTCCACTATGATCTGTTCTTCTAGATCTGTGTTACCTGCAGGATCTGCTCAAGTCCACTATGATGCTGTTCTTCTAGATCTGTGTTACCTGCAGGATCTGCTCAAGTCCACTATGACCCTGTTCTTCTAGATCTGTGTTACCTGCAGGATCTGCTCAAGTCCACTATGACCCTGTTCTTCTAGATCTGTGTTACCTGCAGGATCTGCTCAAGTCCACTATGATGCTGTTCTTCTAGATCTGTGTTACCTGCAGGATCTGCTCAAGTCCACTATGACCCTGTTCTTCTAGATCTGTGTTACCTGCAGGATCTGCTCAAGTCCACTATGATGCTGTTCTTCTAGATCTGTGTTACCTGCAGGATCTGCTCAAGTCCACTATGACCCTGTTCTTCTAGATCTGTGTTACCTGCAGGATCTGCTCAAGTCCACTATGATGCTGTTCTTCTAGATCTGTGTTACCTGCAGGATCTGCTCAAGTCCACTATGACCCTGTTCTTCTAGATCTGTGTTACCTGCAGGATCTGCTCAAGTCCACTATGACCCTGTTCTTCTAGATCTGTGTTACCTGCAGGATCTGCTCAAGTCCACTATGACCCTGTTCTTCTAGATCTGTGTTACCTGCAGGATCTGCTCAAGTCCACTATGATGCTGTTCTTCTAGATCTGTGTTACCTGCAGGATCTGCTCAAGTCCACTATGACCCTGTTCTTCTAGATCGGTGTTACCTGCAGGATCTGCTCAAGTCCACTATGATGCTGTTCTTCTAGATCTGTGTTACCTGCAGGATCTGCTCAAGTCCACTATGACCCTGTTCTTCTAGATCGGTGTTACCTGCAGGATCTGCTCAAGTCCACTATGATGCTGTTCTTCTAGATCTGTGTTACCTGCAGGATCTGCTCAAGTCCACTATGACCCTGTTCTTCTAGATCTGTGTTACCTGCAGGATCTGCTCAAGTCCACTATGATGCTGTTCTTCTAGATCTGTGTTACCTGCAGGATCTGCTCAAGTCCACTATGACCCTGTTCTTCTAGATCTGTGTTACCTGCAGGATCTGCTCAAGTCCACTATGATGCCCTGTTCTTCTAGATCTGTGTTACCTGCAGGATCTGCTCAAGTCCACTATGACCCTGTTCTTCTAGATCTGTGTTACCTGCAGGATCTGCTCAAGTCCACTATGACCCTGTTCTTCTAGATCTGTGTTACCTGCAGGATCTGCTCAAGTCCACTATGACCCTGTTCTTCTAGATCTGTGTTACCTGCAGGATCTGCTCAAGTCCACTATGACCCTGTTCTTCTAGATCGGTGTTACCTGCAGGATCTGCTCAAGTCCACTATGACCCTGTTCTTCTAGATCTGTGTTACCTGCAGGATCTGCTCAAGTCCACTATGACCCTGTTCTTCTAGATCTGTGTTACCTGCAGGATCTGCTCAAGTCCACTATGACCCTGTTCTTCTAGATCTGTTACCTGCAGGATCTGCTCAAGTCCACTATGATGCTGTTCTTCTAGATCTGTGTTACCTGCAGGATCTGCTCAAGTCCACTATGACCCTGTTCTTCTAGATCTGTGTTACCTGCAGGATCTGCTCAAGTCCACTATGACCCTGTTCTTCTAGATCTGTGTTACCTGCAGGATCTGCTCAAGTCCACTATGACCCTGTTCTTCTAGATCTGTGTTACCTGCAGGATCTGCTCAAGTCCACTATGACCCTGTTCTTCTAGATCTGTGTTACCTGCAGGATCTGCTCAAGTCCACTATGATGCTGTTCTTCTAGATCTGTGTTACCTGCAGGATCTGCTCAAGTCCACTATGACCCTGTTCTTCTAGATCTGTGTTACCTGCAGGATCTGCTCAAGTCCACTATGATGCCCTGTTCTTCTAGATCTGTGTTACCTGCAGGATCTGCTCAAGTCCACTATGATGACCCTGTTCTTCTAGATCTGTGTTACCTGCAGGATCTGCTCAAGTCCACTATGACCTGTTCTTCTAGATCTGTGTTACCTGCAGGATCTGCTCAAGTCCACTATGACCCTGTTCTTCTAGATCTGTGTTACCTGCAGGATCTGCTCAAGTCCACTATGACCCTGTTCTTCTAGATCTGTGTTACCTGCAGGATCTGCTCAAGTCCACTATGACCCTGTTCTTCTAGATCTGTGTTACCTGCAGGATCTGCTCAAGTCCACTATGACCCTGTTCTTCTAGATCTGTGTTACCTGCAGGATCTGCTCAAGTCCACTATGACCCTGTTCTTCTAGATCTGTGTTACCTGCAGGATCTGCTCAAGTCCACTATGACCCTGTTCTTCTAGATCTGTGTTACCTGCAGGATCTGCTCAAGTCCACTATGACCCTGTTCTTCTAGATCGGTGTTACCTGCAGGATCTGCTCAAGTCCACTATGACCCTGTTCTTCTAGATCTGTGTTACCTGCAGGATCTGCTCAAGTCCACTATGACCCTGTTCTTCTAGATCTGTGTTACCTGCAGGATCTGCTCAAGTCCACTATGATGCTGTTCTTCTAGATCTGTGTTACCTGCAGGATCTGCTCAAGTCCACTATGACCCTGTTCTTCTAGATCGGTGTTACCTGCAGGATCTGCTCAAGTCCACTATGATGCTGTTCATCTAGATGTGTTAACTGCAGGATCTGCTCAAGTCCACTATAACCATTTTCTTCTAAATCTGTGTTACCTGCAGGATCTGCTCAAGTCCACTATGATGCTGTTCTTCTAGATCTATGTTACCTGCAGGATCTGCTCAAGCCCACTATGACCTGTTCTTCTAGATCTGTGTTACCTGCAGGATCTGCTCAAGTCCACTATGACCCTGTTCTTCTAGATCTGTGTTACCTGCAGGATCTGCTCAAGTCCACTATGACCCTGTTCTTCTAGATCTGTGTTACCTGCAGGATCTGCTCAAGTCCACTATGATGCTGTTCTTCTAGATCTGTGTTACCTGCAGGATCTGCTCAAGTCCACTATGATCTGTTCTTCTAGATCTGTGTTACCTGCAGGATCTGCTCAAGTCCACTATGATGCTGTTCTTCTAGATCTGTGTTACCTGCAGGATCTGCTCAAGTCCACTATGACCCTGTTCTTCTAGATCTGTTACCTGCAGGATCTGCTCAAGTCCACTATGATGCTGTTCTTCTAGATCTGGTGTTACCTGCAGGATCTGCTCAAGTCCACTATGATGCTGTTATTCTTCTGTGTTACCTGCAGGATCTGCTCAAGTCCACTATGATGCTGTTATTCTAGATCTGTGTTACCTGCAGGATCTGCTCAAGTCCACTATGATGCTGTTATTCTAGATCTGTGTTACCTGCAGGATCTGCTCAAGTCCACTATGACCCTGTTCTTCTAGACCTGTGTTACCTGCAGGATCTGCTCAAGTCCACTATGATGCTGTTCTTCTAGATCTGGGTTACCTGCAGGATCTGCTCAAGTCCACTATGACCCTGTTCTTCTAGATCTGTGTTACCTGCAGGATCTGCTCAAGTCCACTATGACCCTGTTCTTCTAGATCTGTGTTACCTGCAGGATCTGCTCAAGTCCACTATGACCCTGTTCTTCTAGATCGGTGTTACCTGCAGGATCTGCTCAAGTCCACTATGACCCTGTTCTTCTAGATCTGGGTTACCTGCAGGATTTGCTCAAGTCCACTATGATGCTGTTCTTCTAGATCTGTGTTACCTGCAGGATCTGCTCAAGTCCACTATGACCCTGTTCTTCTAGATCTGTGTTACCTGCAGGATCTGCTCAAGTCCACTATGATCTTTTCTTCTAGATCTGTGTTACCTGCAGGATCTGCTCAAGTCCACTATGACCCTGTTCTTCTAGATCTGTGTTACCTGCAGGATCTGCTCAAGTCCACTATGATCTTTTCTTCTAGATCTGTGTTACCTGCAGGATCTGCTCAAGTCCACTATGACCCTGTTCTTCTAGATCTGTGTTACCTGCAGGATCTGCTCAAGTCCACTATGACCCTGTTCTTCTAGATCGGTGTTACCTGCAGGATCTGCTCAAGTCCACTATAACCCTGTTCTTCTAGATCGGTGTTACCTGCAGGATTTGCTCAAGTCCACTATGATGCTGTTCTTCTAGATCTGTGTTACCTGCAGGATCTGCTCAAGTCCACTATGATGCTGTTATTCTATATCTGTGATACCTGCAGGATCTGCTCAAGTCCACTATGATGCTGTTATTCTATATCTGTGTTACCTGCAGGATCTGCTCAAGTCCACTATGACCCTGTTCTTCTAGATCTGTGTTACCTGCAGGATCTGCTCAAGTCCACTATGATGCTGTTATTCTAGATCTGTGTTACCTGCAGGATCTGCTCAAGTCCACTATGACCCTGTTCTTCTAGATCTGTGTTACCTGCAGGATCTGCTCAAGTCCACTATGATGCTGTTCTTCTAGATCTGGGTTACCTGCAGGATCTGCTCAAGTCCACTATGACCCTGTTCTTCTAGATCTGTGTTACCTGCAGGATCTGCTGAAGTCCACTATGACCCTGTTCTTCTAGATTGGTGTTACCTGCAGGATCTGCTCAAGTCCACTATGATCTGTTCTTCTAGATCTGTGTAACCTGCAGGATCTGCTCAAGTCCACTATGATGCTGTTATTCTAGATCTGTCTTACCTGCAGGATCTGCTCAAGTCCACTATGACCCTGTTCTTCTAGATCGGTGTTACCTGCAGGATTTGCTCAAGTCCACTATGATGCTGTTCTTCTAGATCTGTGTTACCTGCAGGATCTGCTCAAGTCCACCATGACCCTGTTCTTCTAGATCTGTGTTACCTGCAGGATCTGCTCAAGTCCACTATGACCCTGTTCTTCTAGATCTGTGTTACCTGCAGGATCTGCTCAAGTCCACTATGATGCTGTTATTCTAGATCTGTGTTACCTGCAGGATCTGCTCAAGTCCACTATGACCCTGTTCTTCTAGATCTGTGTTACCTGCAGGATCTGCTCAAGTCCACTATGATGCTGTTCTTCTAGATCTGGGTTACCTGCAGGATCTGCTCAAGTCCACTATGATGCTGTTCTTCTAGATCTGTGTTACCTGCAGGATCTGCTCAAGTCCACTATGATGCTGTTATTCTATATCTGTGTTACCTGCAGGATCTGCTCAAGTCCACTATGACCCTGTTCTTCTAGATCTGTGTTACCTTCAGGATTTTCTCAAGTCCACTATGACCCTGTTCTTCTAGATCTGTGTTACCTGCAGGATCTGCTCAAGTCCACTATGATCTGTTCTTCTAGATCTGTGTAACCTGCAGGATCTGCTCAAGTCCACTATGACCCCGTTCTTCTAGATCTATGTTACCTGCAGGAACTGGATGTGATCCAGTGTGTGTGAAAGCTGCTCCATCTCAGCGTCTCTCCTCCTCAGATCATTGATCTCCTGCTCCAGTCGCTCCAGTCGTCCTTCAGCTCGACTCACTTCTAGCTTTTCCTGATCTCTGGTCAGCCGTATCAGCTCAGAACGGCTTCTCTCAATGGTGCGGATGAGCTCAGTAAAGATCCTCTCACTGTCCTCCACTGCTGTCTGTGCAGAGCGCTGTTAGGACACACAGTGATTCAGGCTTCAGTGAGAAAGAACTGAGACTGAGACAAACTTCTCTTCTTCTCCAGACTCACCTTATGAGACGCCACAGCCTCTCTCAGCTGCTGGAGATCTTTCTCTCTCTGCTGGATTCTCTGCTGGAGCATCTTCTGCATCTCCTTCAGCTGCTTCTGCAGGACAAACACATGATAGTGATGTCACAAAAAAAGTCTGTAGATTCAAACTCGAGAAGGGATGATTGATAATTTACCACCATTGTACATGAATTAACATGAGGTACAATGAGAGTAAGTATAAAAGTGAAACAGACACAGACTTGGAGCTTGACACTCACAGTGTTTCTGTGTTCTGCATAATTAAGCTGCGGGTTTACATGTAAATAAATAAACAAAGGGCATAAAATCATGTGGATTTCTAAATTGAAAAAGTTGATGCGATGTCCCCGGCGCAGCCGGCAAGCATTGAATATGGAACACTGAACACTGTTGTGTAAGTTGTGGCTTTAATTTACTCTGGCACTACATCCCTCTGATCAGCATGTGCTACATTATATCACTATAATTAAAAGAAAATTGGGAAAATTAAACTGTTTCTTACAAACTTATGTGATTTTATAAAATACATAATGCAATATAATCGTTTATGTGTAACACCAAAATTACAATTAGCTTCAAGCAATTAATGAGATGAATACAACACGTCTACTTGAATGTCACTATCTGTCACTATTGAGTGTCTGTAATAACGTCTGACTGCGATCCGATGTGGATATTGGTCAAATTATGAGGAGAAGATAAACAGAATATACAGTTACAACTTCTGTGGGGCGTAAAATAAAAATAATGTAACTAGTAGTGTGACTAATTACTGTTGCCAGAAAGTAATAAGTAAAGTAACAATATTACTTTTGAAAGAAGTAACTAGTAATGAGTAATATATTACATTCTTTGAGTAACTAGCCCAACACTGATAATAACTCCATCATTTTATGTTGATTACTCAAGGCCTATTCTATGAAAGATTTTGTTGATTTTAGGGTTGCAAAAAGTTGGACAATTTTCAGAAATTTTTGAAACTTTCCGGGATTTTTGGAAAGTTTCCGGAAATTTACCAAATATGTCCCACCCCTGTGCAACCCTAGTTGATTTATGGTGGTTTATAGTGCATTTTCAAGAAACTCTTCTAGCAGCTGCTGTTCATTTCTGCTGCCACATAATTAGCCTTTTTCAGAAAAATCGGAAACGTCAGCACAGGGTAAAATTTGTTCTGTTACAGGTCTGCACCTAGTATATCAGTTCACCCTTTTCTCAAAGAATGCTTCTTACATTTTCTGTTTTGTATTTTTTCCTAATTGTTATTATATAATCTATAAAAAAATGTTTTTTACTTGTTTGTAACTTATATGCAGTGGTGTGCACAGGCCTCCGGAGGGGCAGGGGCGAAATGGCATTACGAGGGCACAATCGTAGACCCCTGTCCCCGGTCCCCCTCGTCTAGGAGTATCACGATTCACGATTTTATCAAGATTCTTTCTCATGTTGGTTTTTCTATTTTGCAAGCTGTTTGAGTATTACAGCCAAACTAATTTCCATATTATAAAGACAAAGCCTTTCAAGGTAACACAATATTAAAAAGTATGGCGGATATTTAGGCCAAAGTGGGTGAAGATAAAAATAGTTGTCATTATTTTATCTTTGTAATTAAAAAATGAGAGCAAAGATACACCTCACAAATACACATAATATATAAATAAAATAAATTGTGTTTAATTTTCAGGTACAATATGTGTATTTAGTATTTAGGTGTATAACCACAAAAAAACATTGTCTTAATACGTCTTTGATTATGAATGTAGACTACTTGAAAGTGACGAGCACCCCTGCCCTCCCTCAAATCACCACATCATGATAAATTACTTCAAAATGACAACATTTATGACCATTTTTACAAGAACACATTAAACAATTCTGAGTCCAGTTGAAGCATATTAAACTCAACACAAAAACGTAATCCAGATAGAATAGAAACAAAGCTATGAATCTGAGTCATCTCTTGTATGTATTTTCCAGGGCACATTATACAATGTACATGTCTAGAAAATACATGAGTTGAAAATACTTTAACTTAATAATAATAATAGTGAAAAAATCCCGTGGAGAGTCATAATGCACAGCCAGCACCAAACGGACAGAACGGCAAAGCTAACTGAATTATAACTGCCACCATTAGAATTGAACAAACTTGTACTTTGTGATGATTGTGAAATGTTTGCACTTTGTAGAGTACAGTACCGGCAGCTCAAGCATTTTCACAAGATCTAATTTGTAAAAAAAAAAAGACTTTAATTCTCCAATTCATTCTTGTTCAGTACTGCCGATGCTGTCACTGGAAAAGCATCAATCCGGAAGTGTGAACAAGGCTAATTATTTTAGTGTCTAGTGTTAAATACCTGTTTCTTTGTCCTCTGTGCTGCAGCTGATACAGTGTCGTGGTTTTTATGTTCATCCATACACAGCACACATATACATTTCTGATCAGTGCGACAGAAAACCTCAAGGAGCTTCTCATGTTTCTGGCAGATCATCTCCTGCAGTCGTCCAGTGGCTTCAGTCAGATTGTGTCTCTTTCCTTTAAAGAAACTCTCATGTTGTTCGAGGTGATTCTGACAGTAAGAGTTCAGACACACCAGACAGGACTTGACGGCTTTGTGTTTTCTTCCAGTACAGACGTCACACTGAACATCTCCAGCTTCAGCAGGAACCGCACTTTGAAGTTTAGTCTTCTTCAGCGTCTCCACCACTTCAGCTAAGATGGTGTTTCTAGCTAAAGCAGGTCTTGTACTGAAGGTCTGTCTGCACTGAGGGCAGCTGTAGACTCCCTTCTCGTCCTCCTGATCCCAGCAGTCTGTAATACAGCTCTTACAGTAACTGTGTCCACACTGGATGGCCACTGGATCCTTCAGGAGATCTAGACACACTGGACAGCTTAACTGCTCCACTGAAATACAGGATTCTGCCATTTTACTGCATGTGAGCACTGATATAAAGTTACAGGACAACAGCACTTAAGTTTCGTTTCTCTACACTGATTCTTCCTGGTTCTGTGTTTGAGAGACGGGAAAAACAGGCGTGTCTGTAAATTCCCAGAAAATAGAAATGTCCACTAGATGTCAGCCTCGTACAGACAGTGGGAACTGGTGCTAAATGGACTGCTAGCACAACCAAAGAGTCAAGGTTTGACTGGTTAGCAGGAGCGTAGTTGTAACCAAAACTAGCAAGTACATAAAAACAGTATCTTAAAAAGGCGAATAAACTAAAAATACTGATGAAAAGAGGAGAAAACAGTCTTGAACCAGCACTATATATTAAAATCTTTTTAAAGTAAGCAACTAATGGTCACCTTTACTAGAATGTTATTGTTGGCTTTTTTATTGTGTAAAATTTAGTCTATCTTCTTGTAGAATTTATAATAGATAATATGTTAAGGAGATAGAGTTTCCCTACAGATTTATATTACAACTGTGGCATACTATAGCTATTGCTTCTAAATGTGCAGTATTTTATTCAGAACAAATGCTATAAATAAAAATATAATATAAAAATATAAAATAAAAATTGGCCAGTCTTATTATAAAAAATGCTACATGCATTTTTGGATGGATGGATGGATGGATGGATGGATGGATGGATGGATGGATGGATAGATAGAGATAGATAAATATTATACTCTTAAAACATAGAATAGATTTTGGAGTAACTTTAATTGTAACATATTTCTATTATCTAGATATTCCAGAAGTGCTGTGTTTCTCCTCTTGCTCGAGCGCATATGTATATATATATATATATATATATCTTCCCTGAAGCAGCACCTCTGAATCCTAGCGGATAATATAACTCTAGCAGTTCTGTTTATTATCGCTAGAGAGCGCTATATACTGATGTACAGTGGAAACCTATCTGTTAGTAAAAGAAGCCTGTGCTGCTGGAAAACTGTAACATAATAGTTCATTAGTAACTCGCTTGAACCCCTTAAAAAACTAAATGTATTGTACATCACTTCACTGTCATGCTTGTGTTATTGCATTTGATGACCTCAATGATCAGATTTAATGTCATTTAATATATTAATGGGGAAAAAATGCTTTTAACCCCATTGTACCCATACATTAGTCTAATTTTATCAAATGGCAAAAAGCAGCATGGATATTCTGCACTTATGTGTTTAATGAAATTCACTACAATACAGTGGTAGGACAGTTGAACATGAACTGATCAGTTTGTTTGGATAATATTGTTTTTTTTTCAGAAACAAGGCATGGTTGTATTTGCATTCATTCTTGCGATTGCAAGATCACACAATCGTGGAGGAACTGCTAATCGGGTGAACTGATCGGTGTAACCTGGGATAAGTTATATTGTTGTGTTAACTAATCAGAAATGAGTTTTGTTTACTGTGTGGAGACATGCTGAAATCACATTTGGTCTCGTAATGTATCGCGTCCCTTGTCAGTGTCGGGCTCTTGCTTGGCCATTTATTGTGATTAACAGGAAAGTGTGTTCAGCTGAATTGGAGTAGTATTTTGTTAGATGGGTATAAAAAGCATAGTTTACCTCCTCGTGAGAAGACCGAAGAGTGTAAAGACCATCGACTCCACCGGACAGGGACACCAGCAAACGATATAAGTATCACTTTTTATTTATCTTCTTTCATTCTGCTTGTTCACTTCTGTTTTAGTTTTTATAACCAATTATTACTATGTGTAAGTTGTTGTTTGTTAGCATGTGTGTTCTTTTAGGATTACTGATGAACTACTGCCGTTTGATTTGTTATCTATTTAAATTTGAGATAAATTATGTATGAATTTATTATGTCTTTATAGGTATTTTCTTTAGTTTTAGTTTTCTTTAGTTATTTTAGTAACGTATCTTCTACATACTACATGGAAATGAAATAATATATATATATATATATGGGTGTTTGGCTTAGTGTCATGTTGGAATCATATTTATACTCACACCTTTTGTTGGTTTAATATTTTGAATTGTTTTTAGCTTTATTTTTTGTTTTCATTTAAACGTTTTGAAATGTTGTTGTATGCATTTGTCATTTTTATTTAATTTCTTTATTTTCTTAAATGTGTATATATAATATTTATAGAGTTTTAACTTATAGTTTGTTAAATTTTCTTAATTGTAAGTCGCTTTGGATAAAAGCGTCTGCTAAATGACTAAAAATAAAAGAAATGAGCTTTAGGGCTAAAGTCACATGCAGCTCTCTACAGTAACAGCTGAAGCTGATCATCTCTACATCACTGGAGTCCAGTCCTGCTCCGGGACGACCAAAACCCTGCAGAGTTCAGCTCAAACCCTAATTAAACACACCTGAAGCAGACATTCAACATCTTCAGCATCACTAGAAACTCCCAGACGGGTGTCCTGGGGCAAAACTACTACGTTTGCAGAAGATTGTCCCGCTAGGAGCAGGATTGAGACCCCTATAACACAACTAGATTTCATTCCCAGATACTCACTGATTAACACACATAGTGTGATGCATCGCTGGATAAGATAGTGAGTATCTGCTTATTCACACGACAGACCAGTGACTGGATGTACTGTTACCTCTCAAGAAGCAGGCTTTTGTTTCAGTTGTTTGTAGGAGTATATATTGGTGTCCTGTCTACGTCTGCAGAAATGTGTTTTACAGCATGTTCAGTTAGTCAAGGGATAATCAGTCTGTCTTTTCAGATTCTAATTAAACCAATCTACTTTATTTAATTGACTTTAAACAGTTATGGCGAGAGAAGAGTTTAGCTCAAATAAGTGTCGTAATGTTCCCATCGTCACTGTCACTGCAAACCAGCATGACGAGGCAGTGACTAACGATTCATGTTAAATTAAAGTAACACTGTTTCATGAACTAAATAACAGGGCGCAGGAATATTTTACACATCATTTTAAATGTTCCCACACTACACCACATGGGTGAAATAAATACAAAATAACAATAATCCAGTGAACAATTACATTTAACATTTGCAGACAGCAAAATGAGCTTATAGCAAAATAATAAGATTAAATTAGGGATAGTAAAGACAGCACAAGAACAAACATAAAATAATATCAGAAAAGTTGAAGCTACAATACAATATAAGGCATTCACAAGATGAAAATATTAAAATAAATTAGAGAATGTTCAAAATAATTGTTAAATGCAGTTTTAGTGTGTTCTCATATTTATTATTATTATTATTATTATTATATTTTCTGTTTTTGTAAAGTTGTAATGGTGCTACAATGTAATGTTGTTTTATATCTGTTTGCACTGAATACTGTTTACTATTTTTCATTGGTGTGCTAAAATATTTAGGTCAGTTTAGCCTGCAATCATTATAATAATTATTCATTATGATAACAGTTTGTGGAACCCACAACAATTAAAATAACATGCACTCAACTATGAACTAACATACCACCGAATTCTGTCCCCTGTTTCCATTTCATAAATCTGGTCACTTTATTATAATAACTTACTCTAATATTCTGAGGTCACGGCCCAGAAACAGCAGTTCTCCAGAACTGAACAGTACCTGCTCCAGCCGACAGGTGGCGCTGTGACACGACAGATTCAACACCCTCAGGCCGGACAGGCCAGTGTTGCCCACTTAGCAACTTATCAGACTACCCCAGCAACCTTTTCTTCCACCTAGCAACAATTTAGCAGTTTTGTATGTATTTATTTGGCAACTTTTGAGAAGTGACTCTAAAAAGGCCGACATTTTCCCTCCAAATTACACCAAAGATGCACATCAGTACACACATCACGTGATTGAGTTAGTGGCTATTTACAATTGTTTAGTTTAATAATAATAGTAATAATTGAATAAATGTTCATTTATGATACACTTTACTAGTAGCTTGTACTTGCGATTGTTGATCAGTTAATACACTGTAAGAAAATGGAAAAGATGCTAGTAATTTTCCAGGACATTATTATGCATTGTAGCCTGAAATCACAATGCTTAATTTGAAATGCAGGTAAAAAAGCAATATGGAAAATTATTTCATATTAACATACAGACTGTGCCCTATTTTTACAGACATGTCTTGGAGTGTAGCACACCAACTATCTACTAATACACTGTTTGAGAATGTGTATAGTATTACTAGTTTACTAACTATTAAAAACACGTCAATGGTAATTATCAAAAAATGTGTCAGTGTTCAATAATTCAATGTATTTAAAATTATTGATAATTTTTTATTACAGTTTTTTTTTTTACTTATATAAATATTATATAATATATTAAATATTATATATTTTTTTAAATTACAAGTTATTTATATTTTAATATTATATCATGCATATCATTTTACAAACAAATATAAATTAACATAGTCTTATTTTGAGATTTGATGTTGTGACTTAATTTTGCGCCGTGATTACGCAATGACGTCATCGCGCAGTGACATCATAACGTCATTTAGCAACTTTTAGTAAACAAATCGACCTTTCTTCAGCAACTTTCTCTGAAAATGAGTTGTTAACACTGGAGACCACAGATACGCGACTGTGAGCTTCTTTATTGTAAAGTTGCTGAAAAAAAAAATCTCTGGTGGCGAGTTGCGGTTTTTTGGGCTTATTTAAAATAAAGATGGTTACTTGTTAAGGAAATCTGACAAACAAATTCGTTTGTTTATGTTCGCCGTATTCTCCAATGCATTGATTGACTCTGTCAGCTCGCAGTGTTCATAGCCAACCAGTGCAATAATATACGTGCTGTAGCGTCATGTATGTACATTATTTTATTTTAAATGGTAGAAAAACCTGTTTCCTCCAAATAAAGCACTTTTTCTCTGTACATGAGCAGTTCTGTGGTGCTCGGAATTCTTTATAATTCATTAAAAACAAATATTGACACATAGATGGCTCAAGAAGGTGTAATTGTTCAAATAACACATTGTTTCATTTTAAAATACACCGAAAATATAACCAAGTGTTTTTCAAGTATAATATTTCTGTAAAGGCTAGGGACAGAAAATGGACATTTCCATAGAATGACCGCTATATATGTTAGGCTATGTATGTTAGGCTATATATGTTAGGCTATATATATATGTTATATATATGTTAGATATATATATGTTAGGATATATATGTTAGGCTATATATGTTAGGCTATATATGTTAGGCTATATATGTTAGGATATATATATGTGGCTATGTTACAGCTCCACTTTGAAGCTCTCGTGTTTTTCTCCTTTTCCTTCTCTACAATGCTATTCTGATCACAGATGATTGGAGACGAGTTTTGTTCCCATGTTTGTTGCAGTTTGCTGATTTTTGTAAAATAGCTTCTGTTTTTGATTTTCAGATAAAATAGTGGTTTCATCTTAATATGTTTCAGGCTCATTTATAGGTAATAAATATTATATTTATGCATTTAGCAGACGCTTTTATCCAAAGCGACTTACAGTACATTCAGGTTATACATTTATTGTCAGTATTTGTTATCTGGGATTGAACCTAAAACCTTTTGCGCTGCTAATGCACAATGCTCTACCACTGAGACACAGGTACATAAATAAGTGATAATAAATAATATTGGGCTCGTTTTTGAAACTGGGGTTGCTTATTTGTCTCGCGGGAGTTGGCAACATGATGCACCATCAAACCCAGAGATCCCGTCACGTGGAAGAAATAATTAACACAAGCACCTTTGTAATGACACATATGATAGTGCCGATAATGAAATAGCCTACTGTCGTGAAACCATGGTTCGTTTTCGCAAGGGAAGCGCCCTGTGATAGCATACGTATCCTGCATCACATAAACCTCTATTTGACATCTGCAAGACGTGTTTTTTTTAAGTTTTGCTCATCTGCAATAGGCCTACGAGGACGTTCCCTGTCAAACGTCAACTAGACGTTTATAAATAAAATAAACAGGTTTATGATTTAAAATGTAGCCTATGTAAATCTGACATCTTAAAGACGTCTATCAGATGTTTATGCTACACAGCAGAAGCTTAAAAGCAACTCTTAACAGTCCGTGTGCTGTTTGTGAGCCAGTCACTGTGTGAAACACGGCTGTGTAAAGCTGCTCTTATGACGCAAACAACGAAGAGACTGCAGAACAGTGTCTTTTATTATAATGTCTAATTTGTGCATGTGAGATATGCTATACGGTAAATGCGCATCACATGCAATCGGTGTAAAATCACTCCGTTAATTAGGCTTCACCCGTTATATCGTTACCGGGTTGGTCGTTTATTTATTCAGTATTGCATCGGTGTGTGTGGCTGAGACGTTGTCCGAAGAGAGCGAGATTTCGGCAAACACAATTGGCAGGTGAGCCTTTTTTGTTGTTGTGTTTGTTATATCAAAAGTCGGGTTGTTCTGAGACTCATTGACTGTCAGTCTCATTAAATGTGAG
Organism: Gymnocypris eckloni scoliostomus; assembly: GCA_027564155.1. Classification (NCBI taxonomy): domain Eukaryota; kingdom Metazoa; phylum Chordata; class Actinopteri; order Cypriniformes; family Cyprinidae; genus Gymnocypris; species Gymnocypris eckloni. Next base: position 32,254,174 of record CM050422.1, read on the forward strand.
GAAATGAGAAAGAACGCGTTTTAAGTGCACACTTCACGTGCACCTGTTTTCATTCATAATCAACCACCTAAAACAGCGTTATCAGTTTTGTTAATTAGTCATGCCCTTTGCATGTCCCTGGAGGGTTACTAAAGCATGCAATAGCCTACAGACAAGCAATGCAAACTGTAAATTAAAAACACTTTCGATTAAGGACCAATGTTCAATATTAACGGGTTGCTAATTAGCATGCATATTACTAGCATTGGCTGTTCATTAGTGCTTCTAAAGTGCGTAATTATACCTTATATGACCATATTTCAGATTTCTTAACCCCACATCATATCTAAACATGAGTAGACTACAACAACTGCCTTAGTTTATTGAGGGAAAACTGTTAGTTAATAGCGAATATGTGTTCCCTAATCTAAAGTGTTAACTTTTTGTATTAATATTTTAAATAACACACTACAAACGACAAGCAAATATTGAATTTGGTTTTACTAAAGCATGCGAAGAAATAACGCAGTTCGTTGTGTTTCTACAGTAGGGTTTGAACTCATTTTAAATGCTTGGTGTACATTTATTTTCCTTAAAATGCCAAATGAAAAACAAAAGGTGTTGTGAGGGAAAGTACATGTCCTGTTTGTATCCATAGATCAATAACGCTTGAGTATGCTGAAGTGTGAATGAATATTAGTATGTTTCTCTTTAAATGCGTGCACTATTTAACCTTTACATAGGCTAATTTTATAATATTATAAAATGAATAGCCTACAATTTTTTTAGTAGACAAGTAACATTACGAGCGCTTTTTTAAGTGGCACGAAAGTTTATTGCAATATGTAGCATTTAAATTAATATCTAATGTTAATTATATTTACTGTTTTTAAAGATGTAATTTCAGGCTTGGAAGTCCACGTTCAACAAACTGACGTGATATTATTCGACAATGGATCAAATCTGTTTGTTTTTCGTAAGATATTTTGTTAGCTATTATTTTTTTATTACTTTGAGGGAAAATAATTTACACAAAGGCATTTTAAATAAGTTTCCAAATATACATGAATATAGTCTACTTGCCATACAAAGGCTAAAGCCATAAACGATCGATTATCCATCACGTGTGTGGTGTGACGGTAGATGGCGACACTGCACCGCGTGAGTTTAGCAGCAGGGTTAACCTCCGCGCGCGTGTCCGCTTTCTCTGGTCATTCTGCTCTTTGACAAATCCAATAATCCTCATATTCAGCTAGAGATGCCCCTGCTTTTATTTGACTATCACTGATTTAATGGGAGTCGGAATATAGCGTGTTTTTGAGAATTGAGATTTTATTTAAATTAAGATTCCATTCAGCAATGTATTGAAATATGAATGAAATGTATTGAAATGTTTATTTTGTTTATAAAGTGTATGCTTGGTTTAGAGGACATCAGAATGCATCTATTATAAGTGCGACTATTGTCGATCGAGTTTATGAGAAAATGATTATTGATCAGAAATTGGTCAAACGTGTGGCTTTGGGTTATGTTTTTATTATTATTATTACCGTAGCACCCAGTTTAAATCGTTTATTATCTCTATTGTAGCCTGTTTATTTCTACAGCAGTCTAATAAAGACTCGTTCTTTTCTCTTGAAGCGAGTTATTCTTATTTCTAAAATATACATGTTCACTGACAATTGCCTAAATGCATACAGTAAATATTGCTGGTTCAAATATTTTACCGGTTTGTATTTATTTATTATTTGTTTTGTTATCCAAAGAAGCGAAACAGGTTTGGGGGTATTCCTATAAAGGAAGTGTTAAACTGATTTTATTTATTAGAAAGCTATGGAATTAAATAAGCATATATTTGCTTCAAACCAGTTACAGTGTCTTTGTCGTGTTTTACAAATAAAAAAACTAATTTAAACATGGTTAAGCAATAAATAAATACACGTATTGTTTTTGGGAGAATACATCGTTTTATTGTACTGTACATAACTGTAATTTGTCAACTTGTTAAACTAGCAAAAGTGCAATCATTATTATTCTACTAGGTTTTACAGGCACATGAATGACCCACACATTCACCCCTGGAGATATAAGAGGTGGGATAACTGAAGAGCCGTCAAAAAGAAACACACATAAGGTTCAGACAAATAAGATACTTTGTATTCGAGTGTGTTTGTGAACTCACGAGTCAGTGTTCCGCGCCGTGCATCGAAAATAACTAGGTTATGATATGCTCGGTTATTGAGCACTTTCACTGTATCCTCATGTGGTCAAATCAAACTAAAGTCTATTGATTATGGACTGGATACACAGCTTTGTTAAACAACATGTCTCCTCGCTTGCAGACGTTTCGTGTTTTTTTCCAAGATAGTAAATATATGTCATAACCCCCCATCCCTTCCTTCCTTCATCGTTTCTGGTCGACTTCGGTTCTCCTTCCATTGATTGCTGTATTCTTCATAACCGTGCATCAAGCACACAGTCTCGTGATGTGCGAGTTCAGTCCGTACGTTCGCATTATTATTGTGTTGGCTTGTCTTAGTTTAAATTACATAACGCATGGCTTTACATCTTGACAGACTCCCTGGTGATGTAGCTGATGGTGGTAGTAGGATCCACTGCTGGATGGATGAAACGACGTGATGCCGTTGAAGTTCAGCACAAAGTCTTTTCTGTCACAGACTTGCGAGGAGTGGGTTTGGTATCGAGACATTCCTGCTGGTGAAAAACATATCATAAATCACCAGTATTCATATATTACTGGAGTAATGGCATCATCGAAAGCATGCTTAATTGTCTTTAAGTGGAAGCACCAGAGCTTGTTTTTCACTTTAGCGCTTTTTAAAGAAAAGTAGTAATGTTTTTAGGTTTAATGCGTATTACCAGCTCAATTCTAGTGCTTTCAACGCCATATCAATATCAAACTCCTCCCGTTTTTGTTTCAACGCATTATTAGAATCATATTTATTGTGTTTTCTTATATTAAAACGTCATGTAGGTGTCTCGGTGTTTATTTGTTGTTGGCCTGGGCCTCAGTGAAAACAGCCCGACACTGAACACACGTGTACAATCCTGCATTAATGTCGGCCTTTCATTACCAAACTATACGACAAACCCCGCGCTGTTTTCTTAACCTTATGAAATGATGGAAAGAAAAAATCGCAAACAGCTCACCGAGGCCTTTTGCGTCACACATCTGCTATTTTCCTAATTATATTGTGTCTCCAAAACAGCACTGCAGGAAAATCTACTCAAACAGTGTGAGTGATTCTCCATTGCCACGCACACGCTTTAATTAATTACTCTAAATGCGCGCTTAACAAACGTTACGCACACAACTATGTAGGCCTCTGAAAATAATTAATAAATAAGTTACTTGCATGATCTAATTTGAGGGTGATTGTACACTCGCAGGAATATGGCCTTTCTGTAAATACTGTGGTCCCTGATTGTAAGCTAAATAATTATCGACGAACAGGCACAATTATTGCAATAATATGCATTTTTCAAAGCATAAATTGAATTGCTTCGACAATCTGTGCATCTAAAAATACTAAATTGTTACACATGATGTCGGCTAACACTACCTCCTGTATAAAAAAATGAATTGTGTCTAAATTTTAATATTTGGGCAGGCTTTTCGTGTTATTGTATTTATTTATTTATTTATGTATTTGTTTATTTTTTAAACAGCAGCTACATTGATTTTTCTTATTTATTTATGGCAAATTACACTCTAAAAAAATGATGGCTTGTTTCAACCCGACTTTGGGTCAAATATGGTTTAAGTATTTTTACATACAAATTAGAATTAAAATTGTACTTGACCCAAAGTTACATTGAAACAACCCATCATGTTTAGAAAGTTCTTAAGTATTTATATAAATGCCTTCTTAGACCTGCTAAACTTTATACAGAAATATCGAATAAAGAGTGCGTGCATTAGCGGCTCTTACCTGAGATGTCCGTCGACTCTCTGCTGTTGTGATGCAGATAGCCCTGCTCCAGAGAATAAGACGGCATGCTCGAGTGTAATCCAGAGGAGTTTGGGCTGCTGGAGGCCAGCGGCTGCTGTTTAATGTAAGGAGACACACCTGATGAAGCCCAATGTGCCGAGGCGGCTCCATACGGCGAATGGCACTCCAGAGAGCCGCTCATGGCCGGCGGCGAGTGAAGCGGACTGTTGCTGTTTTCTGGGCCGTACTCGCCATTGGAGGTGACTTGGCATGCCGTCATGTAAGTAGAGCCCGAGCTGGGCGACATGTGAGAGACATGGTGGCCTGTACCGAGGCCATCGTAACCCGTGTGAACGCCAGACACAGGGTTGCTCATCATGTCCAGATTATAGCCGTTGGCGTGGCAGGCCAGGGACGCGGAGGGAGACTGGAAGTCGAAGTTTTGGGGCAGCATTGAAGCGCCGAAGCCGATGCCGTTCATCATGCGGTACATGGGTTTGAGAGCCTGGCATTTCCTTCGGAAACCACGGGGCCTGCGTCGGAAAGAGCCCTCCTCGAACATGAACTCGCTCCCGGGGTCGATGGTCCAATAGTGGCCTTTTCCCGGCCGCCCAAGGCCTTTGGGAAGCTTGATGAAACACTCGTTAAGAGACAAATTGTGTCTGACGGAATTTTTCCATCCCTGGTAGGAACCCCTAAAAAACGGGAAGCGCGCTTGGAGGAACTGATAGATTTCACTCAGCGTTAACCTTTTGGTCGGAGAGCTCTGTATCGCCATGACTATGAGAGCGATGTAGGAGTAAGGCGGCTTTTCGGGGCGCCTCATGCCCGAGTTGGACTTTTTGCCCTTGCTGCCGGTCGCAGCTGTGCTCTCCAGCACTGTCTGTGTGCTCTGAAGCCCCGAGTGCATGGCACTGGATGCAGGGCTGGTTCTGATAGGAGCCGGCGTGTCCAGCTGCTGCTGGGAGCTTTCAGTCGTCATCGCTAAGCCTTGTAGCCCAAAGGAAGCTGAACAGATTTAAAAAGACGGTTTCGGTCTTCAAAGAATGAGAGTCGGGGCTAAAAATACGGGAGGAAACTATGCGTACTCCAAGCAAAACTCTCTTAAAAGTCAGTGTCTCTCCGAGGTCAGTGCGCCACAATTGTGCTACTGGTTGAAGCCAGCTGTGTGTCGCCAGGATAGCGACCCCTCCTTAGTCTCTTGGTGGCCATCGTGAAGACTAATCCTTTAAGAGAAGGAAACTCAATGCTCCAGAGTCCTCTGGCGCAAAGACGTGCGGCCAAACAAAACGCGACCACCTATCAATTCGTAAATCTCTCTCTGCCCCCTAGATCCCCGCTAAATTCCTCCAAGAAATCTCCTCAAACTGCAGAGACCCACCCCTTTTCCATGTCTGGCATGCCTCCAGCTATCGGTCTGGCAGGAGGCTGTGCAGAGTCCGAGCAGAGAGACTCCCCACCTCCCCTCTGACAGCCTAAATACACGCAATAACGCCATTTATCAAGCCTAGTCCGACGTTTCAATCAACAGCGCCACACGCCAAACACCGGGGCGAAGGCTGTCAGAGCTCCAGTAATTAATGGCGTGTTTTGGTGAGAGTTCTGGCACCGGAGGACGGGAGGTTGAAATAGAAAAGCACTTCTAGTGAGTGGCACGGTGTAATGGCGCGTTTGACCGTCGATGGTACGTTCATCGCGTCGCCTTAGAGAGAAGAATGCGAGCACGTAAGGCAGTGACCTGGTCGAGCATCTTGTCAAGTACGCATGATGGGGGTGGGCGAAAAAAGCCCGTCTCCAAGTGTATACAAGTTCTTGTAAAGGGCTGTTCTGGATAAATGATTTTGACATGAGTGGAAGCAGGCTTTTTCCATCAGCCGCTGCGCCAGTGCTCGGATACCACACACATCGCAGTGTCAGTTTACCGTCCCAGACCCCTATCATCCCCCCCGAGAGAGACTAATTAATTGTGGAAAATGAGCTTAATTGGCCATACGAAAATAAAAATAAAAAGAAAGGAAAGAAATGCAACATCTGTGACTACTGTGAAAGAAAAACAACAATAAATGCGCCGTTATATTTAAATATTTAATTAAAAACGCAACCGTGCATGCAAAATAATAATAAATGATGATAATAATAATAGTTTTTAGGATTGCATAATCTAAGTAGTCGGTTCTATTTTTAACGAATTTAGTTGTATTATCATTACACGCGTCAATGATTAGGCCTATTTAAAACAATTATTTGTGTGTGTGTATAACTATATTTATTTTCTCTGTAAACTAATCGATTCTAGCACTGTTTACTGGCCTCTTACAGTTGAAACATTAGGCCTACACAGCAGTTGCTCTTTCTCATTTGGCTTGGTCATGAATACACTAAAATACACCAATGCACTAAAATACACCAATGCAGCGCGAGGGCAATATTCACAGCCGTGCCTCATGGGCAGCAACAAGCAGCCTCACATCTTTATCAAAGACAACAAAAGGATGTGGAGATAAAATCAGCCCTCGTCATAACAATAAAGGTAAAGAAAATAATCGGGCCAAAAATTCCCGGCAACATCAAACCCGCCATCCCCGCTGCGTTCAGGATGCACGCTTGGCTTGGAGAAAGCCGCGCGCTCGGTGCAGAAGAAAAACATGCACGCGAGAGACTTTGAAGGCTTCTCGTCGCGCGGACAGTGTTGTTGTACTAGACTGCTGGATTCCGTGACAAATCGATGTCGACTAAGAGCTGAATAATGCCGATATTAGAGGTTTTTACTCTCCGCGTGACATGGGACGGATATGTGCAGTTCTGGACAGAAAATATAAATATTGAACTGCTAAATATATCTGTGTCCGCTCTCGGGGAAACTGCGAAGAAAAAACAAAGCCCTGGTTTCTCGAGGCGCCTTCGAATGACGAATGTTTCTCTCCATCACAAGTCCAACAACTTCAGCAATTGTTTAAAGTGCAATCAAACAAATAAACTGCATGATGATAACAAAGATTGCGCTCTGTGGGGAATCACTGACGTGGGGTTGAATTCCCAAGCTCATTTTATAATGAAAAAAATATGAAAATAAACAAATGTGGATACCTATACAAATGTCAGTTATTTCTATTTTATAAAAGAGTATTTGAAATAAATGTGACACACTGATCTAGTCGTTGGGATGTCACACTGGTGTCTGCTGTAGTGCTGTAGATGTAGTACATTACCTCCTGTAGGCTGCAGTATAGTCTCTTCAGATGATGACCCTTCAGACGCCATACATGGTAACAGGCCTTCGTTTGAGGACGTTCTCTCTGACGTCACGACACGTTACACGTGAGGCCGATTTATCCTTTTCATTTTTTTTTTTTTTTAGTTTGGCAGGAGTAAGTGCTGTCTAATATATGATTTCGATTTCAATTATCTGAATAACGTGTGTGACTGTCATTTAGAAACTATGAAGCATAAAAATATGATCGATATTTGAACTGTGGGTTATTCTCTCGCGCAGGCGAATGTTTATATAAACTCCATTCATTTATTAATTCGTACATTTATTGCGTATTTGATATCATAATTCGTCTGTTTTTTTAGGAAAATTATCTATTGAAACGTGTTTGGCCAAAATAAATCTCGCTGACACTTTACAATAAAGTGTCATTTGTTAACATTATTTAATGGATTTTATAACATGAAAAATAATAAACAATGCATGTATTACACTATTTAATTATCTTTATTAATGTTAGTTAATAAAAATAGAGTTGTTCATTGTTAGTTCGTTAACTATGCTAACAAGCACACCCTGTGATTTTAATAATGCATTAGTAAATGCTGAAATTAACATGAACTTAGATTAATAAATGCTGTAGAAGTATTGTTCATTCTTAGTTCATGTTTACTAATGAGGTTAACTAATGAACCTTATTGTAAAGTGTTACCGAAATCTCATGTTCTGTAAGATATTAGCAAGGATTAGTTACACAGTCCCAAAATGTAATAATAATAATAATAATGAAATACTAAAAAAATTAAACAAATATAAAAATATAAGTAAATAATTAGTAAATAAATTAAAAATTAAATTAAAAATGAAACGAACCATGTAACAATAATAACAAAAACACGAGCACATGTGTGTGTAAATGAATGTTTAGGCTTTGATTAAAGCAGAAACAAGGACACGTTCACAAATCAAGCATCTCATGGTTTAACTGGTTCAGTACGTCAGTACTGTGCTTGACAGCTGAGTCATGTCATCTTATCTTCAGCACCGTGGACAGCTCGTGCACGTGTGGACTGGGATTTCAAACTGAAGCTGCTTGATCTCCTTCACATGCGTCTCAATGCCGCGCTGAACTATTAATATACACGTGTTAAGGACGCGGATGCAGAGGAAGTGTGAACACAAACAAGCGCATGATGATAACACCCCCTGCAGGTACTGCTGTATGTGAAACTCTCTGGCCATTGCAAACACAGTATCATGTGTGAACCAGTCTTAAGTGCCAATTTAGAGAAATTGAGATGTATGCATCGTCTGAAAGCTGAATACGTACACTTTCCATTGATGTATGGTTTGTTATGATCGGATGATATTTGTAAATCTGGAATCTGAGGTGCAAAAAAATCTAAATATTGAGAAAATCATTTTTAAAGTTGTTCGAATTAAGTTCTTAGTAATGCATATTAATTATCGAAAATGAGGTGTTGATATATTTACGGTAGGAAATTTACTAAATATCTTCATGGAACATGATCTTAATATCCTAATGATTTTTGGCATAAAAGAAAAATGTATAATTTTGACCCATAATGTATTTTTGGCTATTGCTACAAATATACCTGTAGCAATGACTGCTTTTGTGCTCCATGGTCACGTGGGTTAATTCAGGATATTTGGGACATTTTTTGTCCCAGTCATCTCAAAAAAAGTGCAAAGTGTCCCAATTTACCTGAATTCACCAACACGGGACAACGGATTGGAAAACGTGAACTTAGAAATCATATTGTAATTGTAATCATCATTTGGTATTTTAAATCACAATAAGCAGCACCATCAGTAATTGTGCAAACATTTATTCATGAAATGTGACAGAATAATATCACATGATAATATATTTTAAAACATCTGGCCATGAACTTATTGATTGATAACAATCAATTCGTGTTTCATTTTAAAACATGTTTTATTATTCAATATAAAATGCGCATGCATTCTGTCAGAAAAAAATATTTGACAATAATTCCAGTTTAGATGCAGGAGCCTCGCGTTTCTTTGTAAGAACTCAAATTGAGCTTGTCTCTTGAGTAGTGTATCTCCAACAGTATACATCTGAAATGAAACAAGTTTACTTTTGCAAGAATCGTTTGAGGAACCTGGTTCAACACTTAAAACAAACACAAAGGACAAATAAATACACAGACGACAGCTTAAGACACCGCCGCCGCTCAGTAGCACGATACAAATAGAACAGCTATTAAATAGTTCACAACTTTGTCATGTTGCATCAGACTTTCTTTGCGCATGCGGATGAAATGCATGTCTTTGTCAAGTCACAAGTGCTCAGAAAGTGCCAAAGTTCGCCAGCCTGGACCCACACGATACTACGACAACAAGTAGTCGATCCTGAACGGGTGAAAGCCCGCGGACGCGTGTGGGGTCGACAGGCACTCGGGTGTCAGCTGGAACGGGAGAAAGTGCCGTTGGTGACGGTAGCTGATGGTGGGGTCCTCCGGGGGACAAAAGGTTCGAAGCGCATGCGTTTGGGGAAGAGCATAAGGGGAGCCCCGCATGACATACCCCCCGTGCCAGGTGTCGGCTTTGCGTTCCTCTTCCCTGAAAGGTCGGCTGAGGATGCTATCAATGGCGAAGGAGCTTGTAAACTTGGCGCTGGAAGGAGGCGTAACGATAGTGTCCACCGCAGGAGCTTGGCTCTGCCCCTCTGGCTCCTTGCCCGGGTTTTTGCTGATGCGCTTTCTCCTCCGACGAAACACTCCGTCCGCAAAGGTGTACTCGCTTTGTGGGTTCAGCATCCAGTAGTTGTCCTTTCCCCACGGTCTGGACGGATCCCGCAGCACCTTGAGAAAGCAGTCGTTTAGAGACAGATTGTGGCGCACCGAGTTCCTCCAGCCGGTGTAGGTGCCTCTAAAAAACGGGAACTTTTTCATGAGGTATTCGTTGATTTCGGCCAAAGTGAGCCGGCCTGAGTTCGAGTCACGGATGGCCATGGCGATCAGAGCGATGTATGAGTACGGAGGCTTGGGTCTCCTGGTGTAGGGCTTGCCTTTGCTCTCTGCGCCTGGAGGAGCAGGTGCGGGACTGTGCGCCACGCAGTCTCCATCCGAGCCCAGCTCTTCCTCCGCGGACATCGGCGACGGGATGCTACCCTCGGCGTCGCTGCAGAGCTCCGCGGGCTTGAAGTCGTAGTGACCCCCGCAGAAAACCTCCAGCTTCATTGGCTGAGCTTGTGATACTTTAACTGTCCAAGCGCTTCCGCTGAATAAGGCTCTTTAAGAAAACACCGGAGAAGGAGAACTAGAATAGCCTCGCGGAGCTGTCAAACACAATCCAGCGCGTGAGAGTGATAGGGTCTGTACCTGCTGCAGATAAGTGCTCTTAACATCCCTAGCGCGCGCTCAGCTGTCTAATATAGGCGCTCACCTCTGGGTATGCCTACAGGGGCGGGGCCTGTCTTTAAGTCTTAAAATCACTCTTACAAAAACACTCGGATCATACACACCCTGTTTTGAAATAAAGCGGACAAACATCAGACAGACTCGTGACGAACTGCGCTGTTGGTTTCGTCACAGCGAGGCGGCTTCACCTGCGTCCTTGCTCACCTTTGCTCCGCAGAAGAGTTTCACCTCAGGAAAGCAGGTGGCGTGCGTTTATCAGACATGGCAAGTCAGGCAGACAAGTCAACAGCGCTTTACCTACAGGAAGAATAGCCATCAAAAGTACATTTAGAGTTACAACTTGTCTGGCTTCATCAGAAAAAGTCGCAACATATTGTTAATCACGTCCCAACATTTCAGTGTCAATCACATCACTCATTAGTCAACTGCAGTGTGTTACATGACAGTTGTTGATGATGTCATGCATAACCTCTGGTGTAAAACATCCCTATGTAGAGCATTAAACTGTTTAATTACTGCAAAAGAGGACTTTTTAAAAACAAAACAGTGCATCCCATTTATACACGTATACAGAATTTATTATGAATGTGATTCATGCAGGTAAATAAGATGCACAATTCCAGCTCATGCATTTAGAGTATATATTTATTCAAACTCGAGTTAGGTTGCATCAAACATTTTAGTCATTAAACACCGAATGAACACATTTTGACTTGTGACACATGTCTAGTGCAGTTAAAACAATTATATTACATAAACAATGCGTGCATGTTTTAAACATGCATTATGCAAACGTGTACTAGTTTTTGTGTTTTGAACACTGAAATGATGTCAGAGTGCCTGTAAGACTGTAAACCAGGATCAGTGCAGATATTGAATATATGCTTCAATGTCATGACACTCATTTGGGTCTGTGCATTTCATACATATACTGTCTTTTATCATTTTGTACATTTCTAAGTTAATAAAAGTATTGTTTTATATGTATTTGTGTTCAAAGTAAAAATGGCAAGGTTCTGCAATCATACTAATACCACAATGAAGAAAAATCCCTTTAAAAACTGAAATTCCCACAACTTTAAGGTCAACTTTTGATATTTCACCTGCTCTGAGGTCAACAAGGTCACACACACTCAAGAGTTTAGTAGTGTTTGATATTTTTAAGTAGTTGTGTTTTTATGTAAATTGCACAAATACATAAATAAGAAAAATATATGTAACATAAAAGATGCTTTATTAAAGTATATACTAGGCATTTGACATTTGATTACTTCTTGTCTTTGATGAATGATGTTGGAAATATACATTTTCTGTTTTCTCCTTGTACTCAAGAATTGAAATGCATATTTGACATGGCTCATGCCAATACAACCAGTAGAGTAATCTTCATTAGCAGCAATGGTTTCTCTACTGCTTTGCCACGAAACAACTGCCAAGTTTAATATGCCACACGTTTGTAACAAACATTTATTTAGTTACAGAATCAGCTTGAGACACATTATTATCCTCCAATCTTCATCATTGACTGCGTGTTGCTTTCCACTCTTACGCTCGCTCACAGGTTTCATGTGTTGGCTGGCGAGAGAGTCTAGCAGTCTGAACCATAACTCAAATATTTGGGTTGCAGATATTCATTAATGTGTGAGGAGAGGTTTACCACACACTCGGCACATTGGATGAAGCAGTAGGTTTCACTTCCATACTGCGGCCGACCGCATGAATGCTGGTAATTACCTCATTACCAGTTCATCGTGTTTCACTGACCGTAAAAACAAGTTAAAGGTGTGACGGGGGGGAGACGCATGATGCATACATTCCCTTGCTAATTAATCATTTAAAATAAATTGTCTATTAAATGTCAACAACGTATGATTTAGATCTCACCTCTGCAATTCAAAAGGCAAGACTGGTCTATTTAGTGACTAATGTATGATTTCAATTCGATTTGTAAATATCATTTATTTTTTTGAAGCAGTCAGAGCTAATTAAATCAGACAGATGTAATCATTGTCATACATGGATTGCTACACGTATAGACAATGTAAAGCTTGTTTTCGATGAACGTGAGTAATGATGAGATTTGCGTGAAATCGGGACATTTTTTCAAATTGGTCAAAATGTGCAATAAATGCACACCAGCTGGTTTTCTACACTTAGCCATTTTTGATGCACTGTAATGAGCATACGATTTTGGATCTTGCACTGATATTTGAATGCGGTTCATTAAAACTTGGCCGAATTCGTGATGTGAAATGGCAGAGTTACTTTTCCTCCTGCAGTTGGGAATGAATGGGTATTCCTCTATGAAAACCTGGCCTGGACCTGCTTACTCCACACTGGCCCAGCCAAATAAATATGGCACATACTGCGGTCTGTAGCGCTGCGTTCTGCAGGGCAGGTTCAATGAGAAAATATGATGGACCAGTGGAGTTACAGGCATGTGCACCCTCTAATTTCCCCCTCCTGTGTTTATATGTGGCTTTCCTGATTGAAATTGTTTCCAGTAATCTGGAGCACACAACTAACAGGCCTGAGCATAAACAGTCGTGAGTGTAGGCCAGACCTGACGGGCTTTTTCTTCAACAATGCATCACAGATAAACTCCTCCTCTCAGTCTTTAGTCCATTGTTTCGTTCAGATGACCTCCTGTGCACTAACGACAGTAATAACCTTCAGACTCGGTGATCTTTTAACAGCGTTTACATTGTGATCTTCTTCAGATCCGGGTCTGTGATATCAAATGAGCATCTCCACACCACTTTGATGCATCAGAGTTGCCAAAAACAACTCAAAAACTGGTAGATGAACTACTGTTGTGACCTGTTTTCCACAGCTTATACTTTCATAACGCTTGTTTATGATCACAAGCATTCATCATTCAAGCCTGGAGTGAGTCTTTCCACACAGTCACATAATAACAAAAATCATCCAGGAACTGGCACGAAGTCTGGCAGCCTCTTTGAGAAGCACTGAGTGCTTCAATTCACTCGTTTCAATTATCTATGAACGTCAAGCAGAGTTCATGCATGAAGAGAAATGAAACACAGGGAGTAGCTTGAGCTTTAATATCACTGGTGTCGTCACCATGAGAGATGAACCACGGTTTGCTAAACAAACAATGACCAATAATGCACCTAATAATCCTGAAACATAAACCAGGAAATATCTGATTAATAGGTACGTTATGTTCATGTTTTATTAGGATTAACTAGAGCTAACATTTTCGTTTAGGATCAGTTCTCAACTAGGTGTTTATTAACATGCATATTACTGCCATATTATCTGTTTATTAGTACTTATAATGCACATATTAATGCCTTGTTCTGAATGATCATATTTTAGATCACTTAATCGTACAACATACCCAGAGCTGGGTAGTTATTGATTACATGTAATATGGATTATATAATCAGATTCCAAAATTGATATATATTAAAGTATATGCGATTATATAATGCTCGTAATCAGATTACAGTTACTTTTTATGGATTACATGATATCATTCACACAATGCCTGTAAATCATTATTGATTCTGAAAGACAGCATATACAGTAATGTCATTGTTGTTTTCATGATTATAATTTTCTGTTCATTTAGCGATTCTCAAACATCTGTGTCAGCCGAACTCCTCTGACATGACAGAAGATCACGGATGGACCTTGTTCACATGTCCAGGTTCCTCAGCAGCGGAAGCCGTCATAGTCGTGTTAACGTGAAGAGCAGGGAATGGGAGCGTACCACGGATATACTTTTACATTTATATTTATGCATTTAACAGATGCTTTTATCCAAAGTGACTTACAGTACATACATTTTTTTTATTGTCAGTATGTGTTCCCTGGGAATCGAACCCACAACCTTTGCGCTGTTAACGCAATGCTCTAACCACTGAGCCACAGGAACATTTAATTTTTGCATTCCCATTTGCTCAAATAGCCGAATAAAAACTCTACGATAGTGATTTCATGACTTTCAATAAAAGGAAAAAATTGAGAAAGACTGATAACGGCAGTCAGGTGAGCAAGCAATGTCAAATGTACCGCCCCTCCCATAGACAATGCTTTAGAAACACCCTCGCATTAGCATAAACTGTTTTTTTGTAATTTGATGCAAAGGTAATTTAATACAAAGAATACTGTTATAAATGTACATACATTTAAAAAATACAAATCTGAAAACCTTTTGGTGATTTACGATGCTGATGACCGCAGTCTTGTGGAAAGGGTCCGTTCCCTACGTTTAAATGATTGGAATGTTTGACGTTTAAATTGATATATGGAACGTTTGACATGAAAATAGAACTCTCCATATCTTCAGAATGTAATGTAGATTTATTTGTATTCAAGGTATTATAACAGCAAAACAATTGAGTTGATTTTAATGACAAAGCGTCCTCACCTGCAATGATTGTCACGGATCGGTCTGACCTTCTCCCTCTCCTATCACAACGCACACCCTCACCTGGTTTCACCCGAGCCTTGATTGAAAGCACCTGCACCTCATTGGCAACCAATCACCCCAGCACTACTTAAACACACATCCCACTCCAGTCAACTGTCCGATCTCGTTTCAACGAAGTGGACTCCTGAAGCTATCTCAGATACATACCTGTTACTAACCTTCCTGTTTACCTACCTCCTGTGTCCTCTCCAGCGTTGTGTCCTCCGATCTCCTGTCGATTCATCCAGTCTCATATTGAGGTGTGTGGTTCCTAACCCTAACCTCCAGTTATCGACTCATCATCCTATTGATCCGCTACTTTGAGTATCATACTGACCATCCGTTCACCTGCATTACTCTGCTGTCATAATAAACCCTTTGTGTGAAGTCTACTTACCATAACAATGATGCTGATAAAGTCCATTAAAAATAAAGCAATATTAACTTGAAATGTCTTAATTAATATCTCAACAATCTAACACACTTTTGAATGTTTTCGGTTCTCTGATGTTGATTAATGGTAACACTGACATTGTTTATGATTGAAATAATAATTAGCTTTGTTCTTGTATTAAGTCCAGTTTGGGAAACCCTGGTGTAATGTATTATTTAATGCATGTCAAACAATGGAATATATTGTATTTTTGGCTTCTTATATCAATATGGTTTGTTTGATGGTATAATCTAAAAGTAATCTTAAAAAGTAGTCAGATTACATGACCTAAAACGAGTAACCTAGATTACATTACTAACTACAGTCTTCATCATGTAATCAGATTAACAACCGTATTATTAATAAGCAGCAGATTTGGAGTTTATTGAGGAAGAAGTCATAGCTAATGCTGAGAATTGCTCCCCAAACCAAACTTTACCAGTTACGTTATCCTCAATAATGCAGCAGAGATCTTTAACCATTTAATATGTTTTTTGTAAGAGGTTTGGCTTCATATTTTAAAAGCATGCCAATGACAAACATATAGCAGAATGTCCCTTTATATGCGTCCTCTAGAAACCGCCTCATCAAAATGCAACATCACATAGAAACATCACATTAACAATGCATTTGCTTGCAACATGGCTGATAAGTGATGCTTATTTGTATTTTTGGATGCACTTTACGATGAATAAGCGTCCTAACAGATTCCAGATCAGGGTTGGACATAAACACCTTAATGGGAGCATGCCTGTAATGCCAAGCATAGTGTTCTGCCCCTGTAACACCTATACATAATTCACATTACAATGCATTCTTCACATTATTTTTCATCATGCAAATAATCACAGTCCTTAGCACTTTCGGTTCCTTATGACCCAGAAAAGCATGACGGATGTTTAGAAATGTGGCATTAAAAGTGTAAAACTATCTATATTTACTATATAGTAAAACTATATTTAAAGTTCCCAGGATTGTTTTGTAGATGATCATCTATAAACGCTGTTACGGGTGAGAACACGTCTTCCCGATTCAAACTAATCTTTAAATGTGATGAAGACTTCACTATGTGGATATAAATATGATGATGAAGAAAGATCCATTGGATAGTAGACTTACTGCTCTGTAAATGCAGACATGTGGCGTCTGTCGAAGCACACTTGCTGGTTGTGTTTCTTTGGTAATTACAGTACAGGATCAGCAGATGAAGGTGAACAGGGTTCAAGTTCTTTCACGTTCTTTCATATGAGGGCTGTGCAGAGACAGGTCTGAACCTGCGGAGCCCATTGTGAATCATCTATTTTGGTACCGAGGTCTCTCACCCTCGATGGAAACAAGAAAACAATGAGACTGGCAATTAAAATAACAGAGAACAACGTTACTCAGAAGTGACGAGCTGAATTCTGGAGTTGCACAATGTGATGCGAGGAAGGACTTGGCAGGTTGATAATTCTGTCAAATCAGCTTATGACTCATTAATACACTTGAAAACATCAAGCAAATATTTTTCCCACCACTACATATACAGGTGCATCTAAAAAAATAGATTTTTTTTTTGTGGTAACGTATTTTAAAAAGAGAAACTTTCATATATTCTAGATTAATTACATGAAAAGTTGTTTGTTTTTCATTATTCTGATGATTAGAGCTTACAGCTCATGAAAGTCAAAAATCCAGTATATCAAACTATTAGAATATTTTTAAAGATCAATCAAAAAGGATTTTCAGAAGAGAAAAGTTCAAGTTTCTTTAAAGTATGTTGATTTCTGCACTCAGGACTTGGCCGGGGTTTAGCACAGAGTCCAGCATCAGTGAGTGTGGACGCGATCGGGCTGTGGCTCTGCTGAGACACTATTGAGTCTTCAGCTCGTCTGGATTGTTGGATCCACTGTTTCTCATCTTTCTCTTGAAAATATCCCATAGATTCTCTATGGGCTTCAGGTTGGCTGGCCAATCAAGCACAGTAATATCATGGTCATTGAACCAGCGTTTGGTACCTTTGGCAGTGTGTGCAGGTGCCAAGTCCTGCTGGAAAATGAAATCATCTCCATAAAGCTTGTCAGCAGAAAGAAGCATGAAGTGCTGTAAAATCTCCTGGTAGATGTTGTGTTGACTGTGGACTTCAGAAAACACAGTGGACCAACACCAGCAGATGACATGGCAGCCCAAATCATCACAGACTGTGGAAACTTCACACTGGACTTCAAGCAACATGGATTCTGTGTCTCTCCTCTCTTCCTCCAGACTCTGGGACCTTGATTTCCAAATTAAATGATACATGTATTTTCATCTGAAAAGAAGACTTTGGACCTCTGAGCAACAGTCCAGTTCTTCTTCTCCGTAGCCCAGGTAAGATGCTTCTGACGATGTTTCTGTTTCAGAAGTGTCTTGGTAGTTCTTTTCCTGAAGATGTCTGAGCGTGGTGACTCTTGATTCAGCTTCAGTTCACTCCGTGTGAAGCTCTCACAAGTGTTTGAATCAGCTTTGCTTGACAGTATTCTCAAGCGTGCGGTCATCCCTGTTACTTGTGCACACTTTCTTCCTTCCAGTCAACTTTTCATTTAACATGCTTTGATAAAGCACTCCTTGAACAGCCCCCCCTTTCAGTAATGCCCCTCTGTGACTTACTCTCTTTGTGGAGGGCATCAATGATCATATTCTGGACTATTACCAAGTCAGCAGTGTTCCCCATTATTGTGCTTTCAAAGAACAAGAGATATTTATACGGTATGGATGGTCAATATGAAAATGTATGAAAGTTTCACTTTTTGAAATAAGTAAAAAAAAAAATCATGATATTCATATTTTTTGACATGCACCTGTATATATAAATTCTATAATTCTATATATCATGTATGAACTGTACTGTCTTTTTCTTGTCAACACATCATTTTACATTTTTGTTTTCAGACACAGAGGGTGGACAAAATGTGAGGTTATGAAAGAATGTAATGTGTAAAATATTACTTAAGACTTTTAAATACACCACATATTCTTAAATATGTATACTGTAAAACTTCATAACTTAAATTACTTTCAATCAACAAAATAATTGCATTTATGATGAAATTTGGTTATGCATTTGATAAATGATGACATTTGGTGTTTAAAATGCTGCAACAAAATGCTGCAACAATATTTTTTAACCAACTTCAATATAAGTTCAAATGGTGTTATTAATGACTAAGACAGCTTTGATGTTTGTATTGGTCAGCATTTTAAGGCAGTGAGCTCGTGATCTTTAATAGGGACACAAAAGGCACCGAACAGCAGCAATGACCCAGCTGACTGATCATTATGAGAGAGATGGGCACACTGTCAGAATCACGCCAGTCTTCTGGCAGGATCCACGCTAACCTCCCCCCCTCCCTCCTCGCACTCCTCTTTTTTTCTGTCTAAACTTGAAAAAACAGCCAAACAACTTACTCACGCAGGAGGTTTGCACGAGATCCCGCCGTCCCTCCCCCATCATACAGTGATCGTCCTCAGATGAAAGAGGACAGAAATGATTGGTTTGCAGGCTTCTCTTCTCGTCAGAGGATTTTGTCAAAGTTGCTCTTCCATGAAGACATAACTGAGTTTCATTCCAGTATCCACTCTTTCTGTGTGCTTTTCTCCTAAAATTAGGCTACTCCTGAGAAGTAATAATGATAACTGGGACAATTATGGGATTGAGTTTGATTGCAAATCTTGGCAAATCAGATTACAGTTTGAGGTACTGTTGAGATGTTTTGTGAAACTACTTTTTCTATGGAGAAAGATCGAAGACATTTCACAGAAATCTCCATTTGCTCTCAGTGCAACAATTCCTGTTGCTCTCTAGAAACAGACCAAAACATGTGCAACATGTGCAAAATTATTTTTAATCTGTATTTTTGCCTTATTTAAAAACAAAAAGCTATATATATATATAGTTTTTTGTTTTTAAATAAGGCATTCGACTCTTACCTTACAGTGGAAGATTTATACTCACAGCCAGCCACCATTTAAACACACACTCACACACACACACACACACACACACGCACACACACAAGCACACGCACACGCACACACACTCACACTCACACGCATACACGCACACACACAAGCACACTCACACACACACACACACACACACGCACACACACGCATAAGCACACGCACACGCACACGCACACGCACACACACACGCACACGCACACACACAAGCACACGCACACACACGCACGCATACGCACAAGCACACACTAACACTAACACTCACACGCATACACACACACACACACACACTCACACGTATACACACACACACACACTCACACACACACACACACACACACACACTCACACTCACACACACACACACACACACACACACACACACACACACACACACACACACACACACACACACACACACACACACACACACACACACACACACACACACACTCTCACACACACACACACACACACACACACACACACACACACACACACACACACTCTCTCACACACACACTCACACACACACACACACACACACACACACACACACACACACACACACTCACACACACACACACACACACACACACACACACACACACACTGATCTTGAAGTCAGAGGATTGTAGTGTTGTACTTGTTCGCTCTACTAGTCAAGGTTAGATTTCAAGCACAGCTTGGCCCGTGTGAGATATGTGGAGCAAGCCGTGACAGGTCAGGAGCTGCAGAGACGAGTGTGAAACAGGAGAGCTTTAAAGCAGCTGATTGTATAATGACAGCTCTTAACAAGGGCGCTAATAGTTTACTTCTTGACTGACATGTGCAAGCTGGTATGCAGAGCTGTTGAGCGAGCGTCTAGCTGTTACAGTGTAAAAATACAAATGCAGTTCATTGACTGTTGCGTAGCGACTCCCTAGTGACTTGTAAATGTACAAAATATTTTGTATTTTTTTATGCATGAGCTAGTAGAACTAGAAAGTCACAGACACGTTGTTAACCTGTTATTGGTAGTTGTTATGTGATCACTTACTACAAATATTCAGAGTCAAATCCATCACCTGAAAATACTTAGCCTTCAAAAATGTTGATCAATTAAAAACCTTTTCCTAAATTTGCTGTAAAAGTGATGCTTGCTTTAGCCAACACCATTATTAAGCTAGCATTTTCTTTTGAATATAATATGGCACATAAAGAAATATTATATCATATTTAAAGATACAGCTTGTTTGGTGTGGAGATTACAAAACATTGTTTTTTACTTAATATCATTGAATTATAAGATCTTTGAGTCTGTGTTAATCACAGTTAGTGCGAGGCGGGTTACATCTGAAATACTGCAAAACAATAAATCCTTAATGTCTCATTTTGACTTATTTTCCAGTGGGATATAATAATAATAATGATAAAACAATAAAATAAAACAAACACATTTGTAGGGAATATATCTTGAATAAAAGTATTTTCTCACACCCCTTCCACTAATTGTTTTCATGCTTAAAAACACGTTTTTATTTATTTATTTATTTGTTTAAACGCTGAATAAGATTTATTTGAATGCATTTTATTTTAATGCTCTTTTATGTGTATTTACTGGAATTCAATAATATGGTAAAATCTTTCAAAACAATCCAAAATATTTTAGTTTTTAATTAACATCATTAATTTTAAGTTGTTAAGGTCCTGCATTAATCACGTGCAGAGAAAGGGAAAGTTAAAAGAGCAATACTTTAAATTAATCTCAAACAGGAAGCTAGGCTCTTTATACAGTCTGAATAATTTCAACACATTTACGAGATACTTTTATCCAAAGCGACTTACAGTGCATTCAGGTTATACATGTTTTATCAGTATGTGTTCCCTGGGAATCGAACCCACAACCTTTGCACTGCTAACGCAATCCTCTAACCACTGATCCACAGGAACACTGTTGCAACTTTAACTGCAATCACCCTGCTTACATAGAAATGATCATAAAGACAATAAACCACACTAAAAGTTGTGATATTGCACTTAATATTGCTCCACTGCAACCATCATCATGAAACTCGTGAACTGTGTGTTGCCAGGCGGATGCAATGTGGTTGTTAAGGTGTTTAGTGTGGTTGCTAAGCACTTGCTTAATTTGAACATGCAATAATTGCAGTGCCACAATAATCTCAGTCAGTCTTGAGGTGTTTTTGTTCAGATTCACCTTGACATTTTGCACTTTTATTTTTGTGCAACTTTCATAACGAAACCCGTTAAAGACAGCAATTACAGCTGGCACAGATGTTAAGGAGGGAACACAGTGCTTCTCCTCACCTGTACATGAACTTGGTTTCTCGCGGTCCCGGTGCATTTTTGCTTCCACCTGCTCTGACAGATTGTTTACCGCAGCCCTGAGGTGAGAAGACAACACAACCAAAATAGAAACTTCAGCAGGCAGAAGCCTGCTCCTCACAAAGCCGTCCCGGTTATTTACAGCATCGGCATTTATTTTTCCCCAGAGTTGAAAGGTTCATTTGCAGAGAAGCCACAAACGAGAAAAGCGCACGTGTTTGGTGAACGGGGGATTTGAATAACACCAAACTGCAATTGCCAGAGTCAAGTGTTTTATCTGATGGGATGTTTCTTTGACTGGGCCACTTCTCTCCAGATCTTCTGTTAGTCTGGAGATCCATTGTGTTCTGTGGGCAAAGCCAAACCCGGTGAGCGTTGATAGGTGCTCGCTGGTTTGCATACAGTTGTCTGGATGCCGAAGTGTCACAATGTCGACTATTATTGCAAAATCGAAGCGCACGGTTTTAGATGATGTACCAACAATCTTATCTCGCTCCCAAAACCACGGCAGCTTACGCAATGTCAATTACATTCAAATGCACAGTTAAGGGAAGCAAATGCAAAGCAGAACGCTTGTTTTCTGTTTGCTCGGTGAATGATCTCATTGAAAACCTCTGGGACTTCCAAACATGTTTTCATGAATCACTGATAACCTGGAGGAGAGACGCTGAAGAACCATCACAACACATGACATGGATTCTGGTGATAGTGTCAGACAGCGCTTTCAAATCCATTCACACTGGCTGATTCGCTCTCAAGCACTCGGTTTTCACCTGAATCACCCTCCATTTAACATTCTCCACGACTGTAGTATCCTCCTGAGACCCAGCTATGAGTGTGTGCCTCTGTAGTGACAATGACAATGTATTTATATAGCACAGTTAATGTCAACCTCAGTCGACCAATGTGCTTTCCAGGAAGTCATTAAAAACAGAAAAGCACACAACCAACAAACAACACAAATTAAGCTCAAATGAGCTTTATTTGTCACATACACAATTATACAGAGTATAATGAGGAGTGAAATGTGTTCTCTGCATTTAACCCATCCAAGTGGAGCAGTGGGCAGCCGGCACTGCGGTGCCCGGGGAGCAGTTGGGGGGGGTCGGTGCCTTGCTCAAGGGTCTCACCTCAGTCATGGACACTTTCTGCCGGAACCGGGATCGAACCCACAACCTTCAGTTACCCCGGGTTTCAAGTCCAACGCTTTATCCATTAGGCCCCGACTGCCCCACGGTAAAGTTATAACCAGTGTCGGGGAAAGTTACTTTTAAAAAGTAATTAATTAATTTACAATATTGCGTTACTCCCGAAAAAAGTAACTAATTACGTTACTTAGTTAGCATTACATTACTTTTGTGTTAATTTCACATTACTTTTTAAATATGAGCAGGAATTGATTGTTTTTAACACAAGAAGTTCAATTTATAGCAAATATAAAAGCCTTTCACACCAAAAAGTGTAATGAATAAACCTCAGACTGAAGGACGAGTAAATCACGTCTGTACAGAAGAACACAGGAGAAGTTCAACACTCTTCAGCAATAAAACACAACGAAGCACAATTGTTAGTTTATCTAAAGTCATTTTATTATTAGTATGATTGAACTGATCATCAAAGGTCAGCAGCAAACACATCGGTTAATAAAATGAGATTAGATATATTTGTGTTGTTTAACATATTTAATTATTGCAGGTTTGCATCATATTCTGAGTTTCACTGTTTTAATTCATTTTGATGAATACTGAATTAATACACATTCATATTTAGTCTAGATTAGATCTACAGTAAGATCATGTTCACACGGCGCTCTGTCATCAATAAATGGAGAAAAAGTAACTCAGATATTTTCTTGTAAATTAAAAAGTAATGCATTACTTTACTAGTTACTTGAAAAAAGTCATATTATTACGTAACTCGCGTTACTTGTAATGCGTTACCCCAACACTGAAAATAACATCATACAACTATGCCATCAACTATACGCTTTAGAAAATAAAAATGTCTTTAGCCTGGACTTAAAATATTAACAGAAGAAGCTTGTCTAATGGAGAGTGGCAAGGCGTTTCACAGCCTAGGGGCAGCACGATCTCCCTGCACTATAGCCTCGACTTAGGGGTAGACAATAGATCCTGGGTGGAAGACCGAAGGGATTAATCGGTTGATACTCAGTCAGTAATTCACAGAGATAGGTAGGGGACCATTTCTAGATTTATAAACAAGGAGCAACATTTAAAAATCCACTCTAAAACAAACAGGCAACCAATGTAATGAGCGTAGAATAGGAGTAATATGCTCCCTCTTTTTAACCCCACTCAAAAGACGAGCCGCAGCGTTTTGCACAAGCTGCAAGCGGGATATAGCTGTCTGTCTAATCCCAAATTAAAATGGGTTGCAGTAGTCCAGCCTAGATCAAATAAAAGCGTGAATTACTTTTTCAAAATCTTTAAAAGAAAGAAAAGGCTTTTCTTTAGAAAGCAAACGCAGCTGAAAAAAGCAAGCTTTGACTACTGAATTTATTTGACGGGCAAACTTTAAGCCATCATCAAAAATGAAACCCATGATTTCAGACAGAGACATCTCACCCAAATCCAATTTTGGGGAATCAAAAAATTAAGTTTTAAATAATTTCAGTTTTCTTTTCATTAAAATGTAATGAAAGCCAAGCCTTCACATCCGCCAGACATGCCATAAGAGACTCAAAACCCACAGAATTTAAGAAAAACCTGAGTGTCATCCGCATAACAGTGAAAGGACAGTCCATGTTTTCTAAAAATCGAGTCAAGAGGGAGCATATAGAGAGAAAAGAGCAGAGGAGCCAAAATAGAGCCCTGGGGAACCTCAAGGGGCAAAAAAGCATTTCTGGAGTAATGTTCACCCATCTAGACTGAAAAACTCCTGTTTGCAGAATACGATTTAAAGCAATCTAAAGCTATACCTCTTAAACCAAAGCAATGTTCTAATCGATCAATGAGAATAGCCTGGTCGACTGTATCAAAGGCGTCCGTCAAATCTAAGAGCACAAGGACAGCAAAATCCCCCGAATCACAAGATATTAAAATATCATCTCGGTGGAATGGCTTTTACGAAAACCTGACTGAAATGTTTCAAACATTGAGTTTCAGCTAAAAAAACATAATCTTAGTGGACATTGTGTTTGAGTGTATTTCTCTGAGACGTCACGTGTCACAGATATAAGTCTGGATGTCCTGTAAGAGCACACTCAGCGCTTTATAGAGATAATAAATGTTTGGTAGTTTCACTATGACCACACCCTCTCCTAGTCTTTAATTAAAGATGGATACATTTAATTTATGACACATTTTACATCCTTACGGAAATATTATACAAATATAATATCATTTTGGATAATTTTTATTTATAATATAATTAATATAAACATTTTATTTTGTATAGATTGTTTGTCATAAAGCAACATCTCAGGAAAAGTTATGGGTTTTCAAAATCAAATATGATTTGCTGTTATGAAACAGGACATCATTTTCATACATGTCCGCTGTAGATGACACCAGGACTAAAAGCATGTGTATTACGCATTTTGGGAGACATAACAATTTAAAAGGAAAATAAGTTATATATCAATTTGCTTTTTAAATATTAGATATTATTATGAAAATCTGGCCATATATTACTCCCATTATGACAATTATTTTTCAAAATTCTGTCCCAACAGCAACACATTAATATGCAAATTATATACAGTGTATAGAAACAATGTGTTTAATGGGAAAACCAGTTTATGGACATTTTTACACACATATAGCATAAAACAAAATGGTATATCAAATCATTGTGTTATGAATTGTATATGTATAACATGGTTGAGAATCATCCTTAAAAACATATATTTTGCCTTTTTGATGTCTATTCATGCCATTTTATTGTTAGAAAAACCTAGTGTCCATAAACTATTGTTCATTTTTTTTCTTATGCTCTAAACAAAGTAATGACACATGAAAAAATATTAAATTCACAAAGCTTTTTTTTGTAGGGGATTCTCTATTTTTATTTTTTTTGATAAATTCATTTTAGCATTAATACAACTCAAAACCATAAATAATCTCCTCCTTGCTCAAATTACCAAAACAATTACAAATAAAGTAGTCAAACGATGGTACAGTAACAGAAAGCTTTCTTATTCTTGGCTTTAATTAACAAAGGTGATTTCCCCAGCAGATCCTGTCTGGAGTACATGAACTTCCTCTTCTCAGTTTGTGTAGCCATAACTTATCAAAGTGAAAACTTTTTGAATTTGAAGATCAGGGTAGATTTAACTTAACTTGTCTTCTGGAAAACATGTAACTATCTTCTTTAGCTTCTGAAGGCAGTACTAAATGAAAAAAAAAAGGATATTTAGGCAAAACAAGAAACATATACACATCTTCATTCTGTTCAAAAGTTTTCACACCCCGGCTCTTAATGCATGTTTTCTCCTTCTGGAGCATCAGTGAGTGTTTGAATCTTCTGTAATAGTTGTATACGAGTCTCTCAGTCGTCCTCGGTGTGAAAAGATGGATCTCAAAATCATACAGTCATTGCTGGAAAGGGTTCAAATACACAAAAATGCTGGAAAACCAAATTATTTGTGGAACCTGAATGATTTTTCTGAAGAACAGCAGACAGTTTAACTGTTCAGGACAAACAAGTGACTCATGAACAACTATCACTAAACAAACACACAGCTGTGGATCATTCAGATAACAACACAGTGTTAAGAATCAAGGGGGTGAAAACTTTTGAACCGGGTCATTTTTATAAATTCAACTATTATTTTCTCTTGAGGACTACATGTAAACATATTTAATGTGAAATATATTATAAAGGTCAGTACTAAATAAACAATAGCATGCATTTTGCAGATTCTGCAAGGTGTATGTAAAGTTTTTGACTTCAACTGTAAATAAAATGCTTAATTTGTCTGTTTTCCATGTCTCCGTGCTCCCCCTGCCTGGCAATGAACATGTGTGTCCTTGCACAGGGCTGTTATCTCCCGGTGGCGTAGTCGTCTATAGGATATGTGTCCGTTGTAATTGGTAACTTCCCCTACCTGACCACTCTGGTGTTTTTTTTTTTTGAGTGGTGAACTTTCTTCTTTCCTAATGCAATCCAGAACGGCTGCACAGCTGAAGGTTTGTTTGAGCGTGAATCTGCATTTCCTTCAGCCCGAGGCTCATTCATTTCACTTTTGATGAGAAAGGGCTTTTACATTTACCACAAAACTTTTTATATATATAAAAAAAAAAATAAGCAAGCCCAACCCAGATAAAAGTAACGCAGTCTATCACTTTCCATGAAAAGTTATTAAAGAACACAATTAGTTACTTTTAATGGAGTAACACAATATTGTAATGCATTACTTTTGCCAACACTGGTCATGCCAGACAATACTGATATCTACAGTAGACACAGGGCCATGATTAATGTATTCGTTAATCATCTTATTTAATTCCTTTATTTATATTACAGGGGTCATATAATGTGATTTCAAGTTTTGCTTTCTCTTTGTAGTGTTTCAAGCTGATTGTGCATAGATAAAATATCCCTAAAGTTACAAAGACTGAAGTCTCAAAACCAAAAATATATTCTTTATCAAAGTTAAGACTCTGCCACACCCTCTAAAACGGCTCATTCAAACACGCCCCACATGTCTACGTCACGATGTGAAACTATTTGCATTATGCCAAATGTTCACGCAAAGAGAGGCGGGGCGTGGTTTCAGTAACGCAGTAGTGTTGATGGAGCCGTGTCAGGGAGACACGTGTTTCTAGGCCAAAGCAAAAGCACTTTATTTGTCCTTCAGAAAGTAAATGCATTTAGGAAACATTAAGATTACTTGCAACAGAACAGCAACGCATTTTATGGACGACCGTTTCGTGAACCTAGGAGAGGAGGTCATTCTGACTTTGCTCTGACAATCTGGCGCTTCTGAATCAGCGACTGCATGTTTTGATTTTAGTTTAATTATTTGCTATTGATTGTTCAAATGCTGAGTTTTGCGTGTCGTGTGTGTGAGAGAGAGAGAGAGAGAGAGAGAGAGAGAGAGAGAGAGAGAGAGAGAGAGAGGATCACATCTCAGTGGAGTCAGCTTTCTTAACCGCGCTTGTGTGCAAACACATACGAGCTTCATCACTGTGTTTGTCATGCGACTCTGTTCCTCTTTCGGGCTTGAACTGATGCTAAAACTAAGTACATTATTAACATTTATTTTGAACGCTGAAGTTCCCGATTATGGAAAGGGGCGTTACATTTCCAACTCGTGCTTGTGGTATTCGGCCAATCACGATGCACTGGGACAGTTGGCCAATCAGAGGAGACTGTGCTTGGCGGAAGGAGGGGCTTTGTAGAAAACCACGGAGGCGGGGCATAGAGGAACTACAATAATATACAGTATTTGAAAAATAATGTGTTTTTTGAACATTGAAGCATGTCAACATTCTGTTACACCAAATATACAAAATAATCATCTTTAAAATAGCATCATATGACCCCGTTAAAGGTTATCAGTTGATCTACTGACATTGCGCAAAATAAAGAACAATTTAATTCAGATAATTTCCATTTTGACCAAAGCAATCTACCAAGAACAGCGCTGTTAGTAAATCTGACTCTAAGGGGGGCGTTTACACAACTTTGTTTTCAACTAAAAAATGTAAAACTTTTTATGCAATTTGGCTGTCCGTTTACACACCAACTGCTTTTTGAGAGCCTAAAACTGCAAACTTTCAAAAAGGGTTTTAAAAATGAAAATGTACATTTGTGAATACAGTGATGTCATGTATATTGCATGTGTGCAGATGCGTAGTGTTTCTTTACAAAGTGGAGAAACTACTGGACTGGCGTGAATAATACAGCGTTTTTAGTTGTTCTCGCAGATCTGTGTGAATGGGGATCGTCTTGACAATGTTGTTGTATTAATGCAAAACTTAAAAAATAAATGCAAAGGAGAAACTTTACAGTTTTAGTTCATCATTATTGTGTAACTGTACCCAAAAAGTGAAACTCCTACAAATGCACATGCAATGTTTCACTGCGTGTCTTAAATCCTTCACTGCGTGTAGTAAATCCTGACAGTAGTTTGTAATTGCAAAAGAAGGTTTGTGTGGGAGCAGGCTATTAGTAAATCTGGCCTTATGTGATTTATTTCTAATAAGAGAGATAATGAAATGAAGTGCGTAGTATTCAACTATGCACTGTAAATAATGACTTTCGAAGACTACTGGAGTGCGTTCTACAAGAAAATCCTCAAATTTCACATTTAATTTAAAGTTGCTTCTTTGTAATTATTTGTGAAATGTACCGAAAACCATTTCAAAGAAAATCCGACACTACTTTTGTTTTCAGTCTAACAGCTTTGCATTCCTGGCCGAGTTCATCTAGACTATTTTAGATCTGAAGCGCAAAAACCAAAGTCATCAGAGTAAACAGTTACACCCTTCACATGCCAGCGCAGCGCTCCGAGCTTGAAAGATGACTATTTGTGTTGCTATGTTTGCACAGTTGTCAATCACAATCAAAAGCAGAGGCCCCGAATCCGAGCGCAAAGCGTCGCGGGGTGAAACTGGCGCTCGAAGTATCGGGCTGGAGTCGGAGGTGTCAGCAGGGCCGGTCTTGTCTGGGTGCTGCTCCTCTTGTTTGGCCCCGGGCTTCTTTCGTGCAGACTCAACTGGGATCCCCTGCAGGTGAAGGCAGCTTAGATAACATCACAGTTACTACACGCAGAACCTGTTTGGGTTATTTTCAAAACGCGAGGGGAGGGAGCGTGAGGAACAAAATGCAGCCGCAGTAACAAAGAGAGGCCTGCGTGCAAACGGCGCCAGGAACTCCCTTCAGGTGAGCGCGTGGAAACATGGGCTTTGCACGAAACGGAAACGGTTCAAAGGTTCACACTTCGCGAGCGAGATGGCTTATGAAAACACGAGTCACTCGTGGGGCATGTTTCGTAACTCCGATCAAGCTGTTGCTTTTATTGCATGCCTATAGAGCACCGTTTGTTGTCGTCTTTGGCGGGTCTGTACTTGCTTGACCCAATCACTCAACACCTTATTCCACCGTCTTTTTTACACGATTGTGTTAAAGGAAGAGTCACGCAGAGCCCCCTCCTTTCTCAGTTTCTTTAACAGACAGCCTCCCTGTCACAGCAAATTTAGATAAGGGAAAAACGGGAGTGAGTTATGACATTTGAGTCAGCGCTCAATGGCCGGCGTGGGGAAAATAGAGTCGTTGTTTTGCCTCTCGAGTGAAGAAAGTCAAGCCGCCAGGGGAGGACGGCTGCGTGTCTGCCGCGGGCTTTCGTAAACAGAGCTCGCTGGTGGTCCGAGCAGATGTCTGAGGAGAGGTAGGCTGGGGTTTGATCAATGGCAGCGCGTTTGCCGTGATGCAATCAATGCTGACAGGCCCGTTTAACAATATTTATGTCCTCTCCTCATGCTGACTGCAGCCGGGTCTGTGTTTAAAGCTGAAGTGTGTTATTTCTGCACCACTGGCATCACCCAAGCAGAATTACAAAAAACTCATGTCTTCAAAGAGGATTCCTCAACATGCAGTCCAGTGAGAATGGATTGAATTAAGAGTTATTTAATACTACATATGATAGTAACAAAAATATTGCCTTTGTATTTACTGTAGCATGCTGAGAGGACAGGGCAATGAATCAGAAAATGATTAGATCCCACTAACTAACTAACTAACTAACTAACCACTAGGCCAGAAAAAAAGTGCTTGTCAGTGTCAAAATGACCGAGATGCCAATTAGATCAAAGAAAGCGGGTTTCTTTGTTTGCGATGAATGAAAGAAATAGCAAGGCATTTTAGTTTTTAATGATAGAAATATTAAAGGAGCAGTGCTGGGTCGATTACTTACAAACTATGTTATGGATTCAAAATTGCATGACAAAAACTAGTTAATAACACATTTTAGGTAATATAGTCTGAGACTAGTTTTTGTTATCTATAGATTATTTTTGACCTAGCTCGTTTATCACATTGATTTAAATAGGATAATCTCAACCCGTTGTACCACACCGGTATAAAAAATCAAAACATATTCCATTCGTTGTTATTAACAACATGAAGTGCATTAAACATTACATCAAGTCGAGGTTTCCCAAAGGAGTTTGCAATTTAATACATTTATTAAATCATAAAAATGTCAAATTAATAACATTATTTTTAAATATCAACAATCAAAAATGTATGCATGTGATCATTAACCAAAGTCAGAAAACCGTCAACATGCAAATGTGTTATACTTAATTATTAAAATATTACCTTAACATTTCAAGGGTATAATACTTGAAGTAAATATTTAGGTGAAAGAGGTTTGGCTGATGAAAGAAAGCATTACATGTAAAGCAGAAATGAAATTAATTTGTGCATTTTAATGTGTTTAAAAGACAAAACCCCCAAAGACATACAGTAGTAAAATATGATTAAATAACCCACTGAGTGATAACTCAAATAAACATGAATGTGTTCGGCTGTAGTTGATGCAACATAGAAATGCTGTAAATCCAGTGTTTAGATGCTGTGTGGCCTCTCGATGTTCTGTGTGATTATAGCCATCAGACGAGTGACTGCTCTGCTATTTAAAAATAAGAATAAGGGAGAATTAATCAAATTATGAATTATCATGTAATCTATCAAAAAGTTACTGTAGTCTGATTACAAGTATTTTAGCCATTTTATTATATAATCCAGGTTACATTCTCAATTAATACTACATACGGAGACCTTTTGATGTTGTATCTACAGTACTGTATATAATATAAATGGGATCATTAAATAGTTAATCACACTAACCACTAGGACACGATTTCATGTGTGACCCTCTCTGTGAAATCCAGCTAAAGTCTCAAAACCCAATTATGAGATAACAAGCATCAAATATGATTTCTACCATTCATTTCACTATAATTTCAATCTTTGACATGACCTTACTCAGTCAATATTAAAGATATAAAGGTAAAAATTTCACAGAATGTTCTTTACCATATGAAATATTATTTTTTGTTGAAAACAGCAAATCACAAAAAAAATCACTTTAGCTGGGTTTACACAGAGAGGGTCACAAATGATTAACATTTTTCAGAAATGATCAATCATATTGTTTTAAATAGTGTAATCTAACAAATGTATTTGTATAGCACTTTTCACAATACCCATTTCTTTTAAAGCAGCATTACAGAAAATCATGTCAAAGTTCATAATATCCTAATATCTTCATGTCTTATACTCACATTTAGCAGATTAGAGCTGTGCGATAATATAGTTATCTTTGTTCATAGCATTTAAGCAGATGATATTTTCTACATCTGCTATATGTGATTATACTGTATGTACACATTTAGGCCCGGTTTCACAGACAGGGAGTAGACTAAGCCAGGATTAGGCCATAGCTCAATTAAGTAATTTGTTTATAGACATGCTTCGAAAAAAACACGTGCATCTTGAGACAAAACAAAGACACTGATATATTTTAAGATCAGTCAGTGCAAGTTTCTTTCAGTTGAAACGGCTCAGACTTACATTTTAGTCTAGGACTAAGCTTAAGCCTTGTCTGTGATACCGGGGGATAAAGACTGTGTAGTTAGACTTTGCGACTAAATCAACTGGGGAATAAGTACTAAGTGCTTAGATGTTGTAACAGTAAAGCATTTGTACTCTTCAGAGCATGTTAAGCGGTTTGTTTCAGCGTGTCTCTCTATTATTTGGTCGTCTTCTGTGCTGTGGCACATGTTTCATGCTTAGATGTTTACATAAGAGTGTAAAACATCAGAATGAAGGGTGTTTCCCTTCAGTCATTATTGGACGTCTGTCTTTCTCCGTCTCATATTTATATAATCACACAAGACCAACGCAGTAATTAGAAATGGCCAAGATGTCACACAAACTATTTGATATTCTTGATGCGGCTTGTTTGATGTTAGGATGACAATAAGCCTAAAGCGTGGTCTGGCTCTAAATCGCTCGAGAGGCCAATCATATCAAAGAAAGCGGGTTTTATTGTTCACAGATACCAAATATTAATCCCAGAGCAATGACTGAGCCATGAAAGAGTGTGCGCTAAACATTGAGAATTAGACAAATGTTTAATGAGAGAAATAAACAACTGTAAAGCTTAGCTATTATACGTATATAGTTTTGACTTGTTTAAATGTTGAATTCTGAATTGAAAAGCCTTTGTTTATGTGGGTCATGTATTTAGTAGTTGAATGTGACAGAACAAGATTTTCATTAAATTAGCCAATCGATTAAGAGTGAATAAGTAGGTGAAATATCAAAAGAATATCACTATGGATCATAATCCATGTCTTCTTTTTCAGGTTGATTTTGAAGTTACTGAGCAGTAGAGTATATAAATAAATAGCTCAAGCATATTAAAGATGAGTAAACAGTCTGAACAAAGAAACCGTGACAAGCACTAGAACAAAGATACAAATGAAGTCCGCAGCAATTGTTCAGGTACGTCTGTTTAACAAAATACTACAGGAACTGAACAAGTTTCTGAATGAGTGAAAGTTAAAGCACAGAAAATATTCTGTAAAGAGCAGTCTGCGTATTTAAAAACAAAAAATATGATTTGCAAGTGATTCAGTTGCCTTACTTTACAATCAATGTTAGTTCTTGTGCTATTTTACTTGTTCTTTATTCCCTTAAATTCCTCAGAATACTTAAAACCCTTAATGCCAAACATGGTTTTGAAATGCGTCTGACGTCAAACCCTATATGTAACCAATTTAGGTCAAAAGTTTCCTTATTTCCTTGATGAACTTTCATTTTGAAGTTGTTTACTTCATTTGAATGCATCGACGGGACTCTCCTTCACCTGGCGTTCCTGATGTCCGTGACTCATCTTCATGACATGCCGTGAGTTACCGTTTGGCCTGTTTGTGGGCGAAGTCCTCGTAATCACACCTCGGTTGTTTATCTCTCGCTCTTGTGCTGAGATTTTATGTACAAGCAGCGAAACATGACGGCATGATCTCTTCCTGACAATATTTACAGTAGCTTTTAGTAGTTTACGTGAAGAGATTTAAATGGTTTACATGCATTTTTAACACTTCAGTACATGCAGTCAAGGTCACAGGCTTGTATCTGGCATTACCAAAGTACTTCCGCTCAAACTAATCAGATTTACAGTCTCGAATTTTGTAGTTTTCATAAATAGAGTCTCAGAACAGCATTTTTGTTGAACTCAAAGAAGTGATTTTAGTTGGCCCTTGTAAAGAAACTCACTGCTTTTAGCAGCTGTGCTGTTTGTGTCTCCATGCGTTTATGTCTGCGCTGCTTCGAGTAGTGTTTGTTTAGTGTGTGTGTGTGTGTGTGTGTGTGTGTTATGTGTACACAGCAGGCTTTCCGTACACGTCTGCTTGTGTCTAATGCCGTGATTCATCTCGTGTGTATTTGGGTTTCCCACCTGAACTGTGTCATGTTACGGTCTTTTGTTATTCGCCTATTACATGCGTCTAAAAATAGGCAGTGGTTGTATATGTGGCCAGCGATGGCCCCCACCCAATCGCCATCAACCATCTAATAAGCTCAAATGATTTATGGCTGTCTTTTATGTCAGGCAGGGGTTTGACGTCAGTATGAGGAATGCTGGATTCATGTTCAGCTTTAGTCCTGTAGACTCTCACCTGGGTGTTGACATTAGCTCAGGTTTGGGCTATTTATAACATTACAGTTGTGTTATAAGGCTTTGTAAAAGCTTTATTGTCCTTTCAGTTTTGAAGTCTCTTGGCGTTTTTTATTATGGACACACGCGATGCTATTGTTACGAGTTATGTTTTGTTTTTTTAATGTACCAAACCTTTAAAGTGTTTACCTGCATCTGTAAGAACTGTTACAAAACCTGCGCTGTAAGAAATGATTAATCAAACTAAGATTATTAGACTATTCAAAATACTTGCCATATGTTTGTAATTATTTCTGACATTTACTAGCAATTTCTGTGTGAAGATTGCTTTAAATCAACAACAGTTTGTTTCAGTGTAATAATATTCATAAAGCACCCCTTCAAATGCTGAAAAAGCCTTTATAAAATATGTATTTATTTATTTTAGTGCTGTCCAAAATAAAGGTTTGTATTTACATAATATATCTGTGTGTACTGTATATTTATTATGTATATATAAATACACACACATACAGAATATATTTTGAAAATATTTACACGTATTTTCATGTATATTTTATTTATATTCATATCATTTATATTATATACAAATATATTTAATATATAAAAATAACATGTTTTTTTAGATATATACATGCATATGTGTATTTATATATACATAATAAATGTACACAGTACACATATATTTTGTAAATATTTTGTATTCATTTTTGATGCAGTTAATTACGATTAATCGTTTGACCGTACTAATTAAATAATGTATTTATTTATTTGTTTGTTTATGGATTTATGTATTTGTGTATTAATTTATTTGTGTATCTATTTATTTATTAATTTATTTGAGTATCTATTTATTTATTTATTTATTTATTTATTTATTTATTTATTTATTTATGTATTTATTTATTCATTTATTTGTGTATCTATTTATTTGTTATTTATTTATTTATGTATTTATTTATTCATTTATTTGAGAATCTATTTATTTATTTATTTATTTATTTATTTAGTTTATGTATGTATTTATTTATTCATTTATTTGTGTATCTATTTATTTATGTATTTATTTATGTATTGATTTATTTGTGTATCTATTTATTTATGTATTTATTTGTGTATCTATTTATTTGTTTATGTATGTATTTATTTATGTATTTGTGTATCTATTTGTTTATGTATGTATTTATTTATCATGTTTTTAGCTACATGAAAATGTCAAGTCTATGAGCTATGTGTTTCTATGCTACCAAGATATGTGAAATGATGATTTATTTATTCATTTATTTGAGAATATATTTATTTATTTATTTATTTATTTGTTTATGTATGTATTTATTTATTCATTTATTTGTGTATCTATTTATTTATTTATTTATGTATTGATTTATTTGTGTACCTATTTATTTATTTATGTATTTGTGTATCTATTTATTTATGTATGTATTTATTTATCATGTTTTTAGCTACATGAAAATGTCAAGTCTATGAGCGATGTGTTTCTATGCAACCAAGATATGTGAAATGATGCAATGCTGCAAGTTACCGTAGTAAGTCCTGTCTGATTAACTCGTCATCTCATTTCAGGAGGAATGTCCTGGATTCCTGGAGAGGACAGGAGTTAATACACAGATATGGAGGAGATAGATGGAGGTGCATGCTGGGAACTCAATGCCAAGGGCGTTTCTGAACCGTCTCGAACAAACAGCTCTGATTTCAGCATTACAGAGACCACAGCGAGTCAACAGTCTCTTTATTTCATCTTGTGTATTAGGATGGGCCGCTTTGCAAACAGAAGATTATCCCAACCAAGCCAAATCATAAACACCTTTTAGGAAGAATCCGACTGAAAATATTGGCTGAGTTTCAAAGGAGCACCTCCCGTGACTGGAAATGGTGTAAATAGAAATAAGTGGTGTAATCTAGAGTTTCTTTACGATTTCAATTTCAGGGTGTGTTAATTGCAATAATAGCTGATCAAACACAGATGAAAGCCATCTAATAACTCATAATAAAGGATTTTCCAAGTGTTCATAAGGCAGTAATTTGACTATTTAATCTTGCTAACTATTCATTGTAGGGAAAAAAGGTCACATTTTAGTTTGGGCACCAATTCTCACTATTAACTATGACATTTGCCTCAATAATAAACTCCTAATTAGCTTCTTATTAATAGTAAGCTAGTTTTTAAGTTTAATCATTGGGTGGAATAAGGGACCTAAAATATGCTATAATAAGGCATTACTGTATGCTTTATAAGTACTAATAAACAACCAATATGCATGTTAATAAACAACTTTTTAATAATAAAAATTTGTCCTTAAAGTGTTACAATATATATATATGTATATATATTAATAATGTAATATGTAATAATAATGAAAAACAAAACATTGAAGT
This sequence comes from Gymnocypris eckloni scoliostomus, assembly GCA_027564155.1. NCBI lineage: Eukaryota > Metazoa > Chordata > Actinopteri > Cypriniformes > Cyprinidae > Gymnocypris > Gymnocypris eckloni. The sequence goes on from CM050422.1 coordinate 32,290,962, forward strand.
GTTTACTGGTTATGGGCAGAATTGTACTTTTCTAAACATAGTAAAAAACAGACTTTTTCTTCCATTGTATATAATATTTCAATCAATACAGTTTCTGATGCGGATTTAGTTTTTCAGGCAGTTTTGCATGTGTTATGTCTATTTACAAAGGAAATATAAAAGGTGTTCCATTGACTGTTTGTTGATGCAATCACACGTCTCAGGTGTGAGTAATGACTCGTTTAGTCGTTGCTTCGGAGGTGCGTGAGAGCTCGTTACACTTCATTTCACCAATCATTCCACCTGCCGTCAGATTACAGCTATCAGATGAACGGCACAGATCACTTTTATATAAACATCTGCAGTCATTTAAAACAACGAGGACGCCACAGCAACACCCTGATGACAGGACTTTGAATGAAAGAGTGCTTGGACGTATCTCATTAGATCGGTCAGAAAATATGCGTTTGATGGGCAGACGTGTCACGTCCTTTCACCTCAAAGCACATCCTGTTTGCTTTTGCACAGAAATACAACTATGCGTATCAGACGGGGGAAATAAGACCGAGTCATGATGACGTAGAAAGGGCTTTCACATTCCAAGCCCGTGCTTAAAAACACTCATGAAATGTTTGGCCAGCCATCATCTTTACAGAGAGATTGTAAGTCAGATGGAAGCGGCTTTGAAACACCTGCCAAAGGATTGAGCGGGCTGATACGAGCGCCATCTGACATCGCATACTTTCAGTGACAAGACTAAAGAAACAATAACAAAGCCACGGCAAACAGTCGTCTCACGCACAGACCTACCGGCCTGAGACAGCACACAAGACCAGTTAGTTGAGCGGATCAAGACAATACCATTAACAAAAACTTGTTTGCATTGCATGCCAAGAGATTTTTTAAGGCTTAGGTTTTTCACAGTGAAATGTACTGAGAAACTTGAATAAATAAAGCATAGGCCTGTAAACTGAGACTTTTTGAGTGGTGCTTGGGTTTGGGTTTGCTCATGTTTGATCCAGGCCCACATTTTTTACCAAAATTAAACATAGTTTTAAATGCTTTAGTGCTGTCCAACGATTAATCGCGATTAATCGCATTCAAAATAAACGCTTGTGTTTACATAATATATGTGTGTGTACTGTGCATATTTATTATGTGTATAAATACAAACACATGCATTTATATACTCAAGAAAAATATGTTATGTTTATATATTAAACATATTTATGTATAATATAAAATATAAGAAAATACTGTATTATATATGTGTGTATATATATTTCAAAATATATACTGTATGTGTGTGTATTTATATATACGTAATAAATATTCACAATACACATAGATATAGTATGTCAACAAAAACTTTTATTTTGGATGCGATTAATTGCGATTATTCGTTTGTCAGCACTACTTTAATTACATAAAACTACAAAGAAAATGGTTTTGCTACACTAAGCGTAGTTTAACCATGATATTTGTAGTAAAGCTGTGATTATACAAATGGTAATCAATCCAAAAAAAAAAATGATTACTATATTTTAGATAGCACACGTACGCATGCAAGATGATTGTTAAAGATGTCTTGATCTGGGGCCTGTACCATGATGGTGGCTGAACAAACTCAGGGTTACAGGATCAGTTTCGAGATGACAAAACAAACCAGTCCGATCCGGCTTTGTTGGGACCATGAAGCTGATCATCAAATTTCTATGTCAACTTGATCCTGAGTAGAGTTAATGGAGCGCGTGCACGGGAAAGTGTGACATCATTAATCACATGCCTTGAAACCGTGATTCACTTCATATCATATTTCATATTTCACAATTTACAACTAAACTCAGATCCGTGTTTTGTTTTCAGGACTCGGTTGCACCTGTAGAGCTCGTTGACTGTCACATTTTTTATGATTTATTTACTTATTAGCTTTTCATTTTAACTCACAAACCCCCTGCAGTTCCTTCACGAACCCAAATTTGGGAAACCTTGATTAATGTAAAGTTTAATGCACTTCATTATGTTAAAAACAATGAATGTAATACACTGTCTTTCTCTTTTTATATTTATGTCAATATGGTACACAATTATCCTATTAAACATCTCAAAAGCACTGCTCAGTTGTATCTCTATTTCAGTGTAAAATGTATTCATCTGAGACCTGCAAAAACATGAAAGTAAAGGTCCTCGACACCATCTGCGGAGCCAGCGACAAACACAACTCCCCAGAGTCACCGCTGTGTTGTTCAACAGGGAAGTTCAGTCAAAGAGCGTCTCCTGTGGCCTGACTTTAACCTGTCTGGAGCTGGCAGTGCTGCTGGCCAGCAGAGGATGTTTCCCTTTCCTCGTCAAGTGTTTGTAGTCCTGAAGGAGGGGGGGGGCTTTCTATTCTGGTCCCTCAGACAAGGAGTCGTTCTCTCTGGGGGGCCTTTGGTGTGAGTTTGACCCACAACCCAGGGGTGACGCGGCCAGAGGAAGGTCATACGAGCAGGCTTGGAAGAAGAGGAAGGAAGCTTCATCTCATGATGCAAACTTACTTTAAAAACCTCTTCCCTTTGACCTTATTGTCTCTGCATACGTCCAGAAATAATCACACCAATAGCATACGTTCTACACATTGTAACAAAAAGCTAATAAACCTGAGTGAACGTTTTGTAATGCACACCGAAAGGCAAAGAATAGGACTCGGATGATGTGAACGCCGACCAGTGCCCCAAACTGAACAATGGAGGAAACGGTGCGCGCTGGAGGGGCGGTTCAGATGAAAGCACTTCCTGTTCTCTGACCCGATGTCATTCCTGTGACGTCACTTTCTATGTAGCATCAAAACACACCATTCTTAAAGGGATCTACGTAGGTCCAATCTGAAAATAACTGCTAGACAAATAGCAAGCGACCCAGTCTTAAAAAAACAGAAGAATGAAGTATAAATATAGTGCACATGTAGAGTGAGGTGTTAAAGAGATTCTCCACCAGGCCCGGCTCCAGAATCAAAACACTGAGGGTGTTTAACCTTAATATATATGTGATTATGGACCACAAGACCAGTCATTGGGTCAATAAGCTTTCCATTGATGTATGGTTTGTTATGATCGGACAATATTTGTAAATCTGGAATCTGAGGGTGCAAAAAAATCTAAATATTGAGAAAATTATCTTTAAAGTTGTCCAAATGAAGTTCTTAGCAATGCATATTACTAATTAAAAATTAAGTTTTTATATATTTACGGTTGGATATTTTCATAATATCTTCATGGAACATGATCTTAATATCCTAATGATTTTTGGCATGAAAGAAGAATTGATAATCTTATAATCACTTTATAATCAATGCGACACTGTTATAATGAGACAGCTCGTGCTCAGCACAACATCTGAACAAAAACTCCAGCGAGTGGATTCTAACTTAAAAGCCTCTGATTGGCTGTTGGCTTCAATAAATCCACAGATATGTCTGTGATTGGCTACATTGCTCAATGCTGCAAAAACACATTGAAATAGAAACAATGTCCAAAGCGCAAAAGCAGTGGATAGTTTGCTAAATCTGAAATGCCATTATTACAGCTTTAACTGATGGTGCTATTGATTTAGTTCGAGGGTGCTTAGCTCTTCTAAAAGTCCATTAAGACATTGTAAAATGAATCCATGTGAAGTTTAATCCAAGAAATTATTTGATAAATAGATTTAACACTGTAAGGTATTTGATACACAAATGTCTAAGGCCTCTAATGGCTCGTTTCCACCGAGCGGTACGGTTCAGTACAGTACGGTATAGTTTGCAATTAAGTCTGTTTCCATTGTGAGAAGTTGTGAATGGTACCAAAATAGCGAACCTGTTTCACACAATGTACTGCATGTCTTCTGTCATCTTTCAACCAGCTTCAGCTGCTGCTTCACGAGTCTTTCTGCTATCAAACCTTGGAGGTACAAAACTTCAGAATAACTGCAGTCATATCTCAAGATGAACACTTTCTGAACAGCTCAGCTTTACTTGATTCTCCATCAATCATGTTTCAGTCTCAAATCTGATCATCAGGATCTTCTGAGGAGCGTTTATTACTTTCACTGTTCCTCAGCGGAGGAATGATCTTCATCACATCTTCTGAGGAGCGTTTGTTACTTTCACTGTTCCTCAGCGGAGGAATGATCTTCATCACATCTTCTGAGGAGCGTTTGTTACTTTCACTGTTCCTCAGCGGAGGAATGATCTTCATCACATCTTCTGAGGAGCGTTTGTTACTTTCACTGTTCCTCAGCGGAGGAATGATCTTCATCACATCTTCTGAGGAGCGTTTATTACTTTCACTGTTCCTCAGCGGAGGAATGATCTTCATCACATCTTCTGAGGAGCGTTTGTTACTTTCACTGTTCCTCAGCGGAGGAATGATCTTCATCACATCTTCTGAGGAGCGTTTATTACTTTCACTGTTCCTCAGCAGAGGAGGAATGATCTTCATCACATCTTCTGAGGAGCGTTTGTTACTTTCACTGTTCCTCAGCGGAGGAATGATCTTCATCACATCTTCTGAGGAGCGTTTGTTACTTTCACTGTTCCTCAGCGGAGGAACGATCTTCATCACATCTTCTGAGGAGCGTTTATTACTTTCACTGTTTCTCAGCGGAGGAACGATCTTCATCACATCTTCTGAGGAGCGTTTGTTACTTTCACTGTTCCTCAGCGGAGGAATGATCTTCATCACATCTTCTGAGGAGCGTTTGTTACTTTCACTGTTCCTCAGCGGAGGAATGATCTTCATCACATCTTCTGAGGAGCGTTTGTTACTTTCACTGTTCCTCAGCGGAGGAATGATCTTCATCACATCTTCTGAGGAGCGTTTGTTACTTTCACTGTTCCTCAGCGGAGGAATGATCTTCATCACATCTTCTGAGGAGCGTTTATTACTTTCACTGTTCCTCAGCGGAGGAATGATCTTCATCACATCTTCTGAGGAGCGTTTGTTACTTTCACTGTTCCTCAGCGGAGGAATGATCTTCATCACATCTTCTGAGGAGCGTTTGTTACTTTCACTGTTCCTCAGCGGAGGAATGATCTTCATCACATCTTCTGAGGAGAGTTTGTTACTTTCACTGTTCCTCAGCGGAGGAATGATCTTCATCACATCTTCTGAGGAGCGTTTGTTACTTTCACTGTTCCTCAGCGGAGGAATGATCTTCATCACATCTTCTGAGGAGCGTTTGTTACTTTCACTGTTCCTCAGCGGAGGAATGATCTTCATCACATCTTCTGAGGAGCGTTTGTTACTTTCACTGTTCCTCAGCGGAGGAACGATCTTCATCACATCTTCTGAGGAGCGTTTGTTACTTTCACTGTTCCTCAGCGGAGGAATGATCTTCATCACATCTTCTGAGGAGCGTTTGTTACTTTCACTGTTCCTCAGCGGAGGAACGATCTTCATCACATCTTCTGAGGAGCGTTTGTTACTTTCACTGTTCCTCAGCGGAGGAATGATCTTCATCACATCTTCTGAGGAGCGTTTGTTACTTTCACTGTTCCTCAGCGGAGGAACGATCTTCATCACACATCTTCTGAGGAGCGTTTGTTACTTTCACTGTTCCTCAGCGGAGGAACGATCTTCATCACACATCTTCTGAGGAGCGTTTGTTACTTTCACTGTTCCTCAGCGGAGGAATGATCTTCATCACATCTTCTGAGGAGCGTTTCTTACTTTCACTGTTCCTCAGCGGAGGAATGATCTTCATCACATCTTCTGAGGAGCATTTATTTCTTCATCTCTCAATCAGCATTGCATTATATGTCTGGATCATTTCATCTTACTGAGACACAGTTTTGGAGATAATATGATATTTAGATCATTTACTGTCATTATCTGATGCACTGTTATTAAGATCTCATTGATTTACATTACAAGCATCAGAATTTCATCATTTTTTTAAATCCTTGAGTATGAGCTCCATATTCTCCAAAATCCTGAAGGCTGGCATTTAAGAAGGCGCTCAAGCCAAAGCAATCCCTTCATGAGATTTCACTGAACTCACAACATGACACGTAAACTTCTCAAGGCCTGTCATACTGTAAGGGATTGCTCTTAAATAGTTGTCAGTGTTTAAGGGAATCTCTGCATAGTCTGGATTCCTTCACGCCAAGCAGGTAATCGTATGAGCACAGGTGCTCTTCCCTTAAAACATTCCCCAAGATGTATCAGCTCAACGGCTCTCCAGCTAACAAAAACATGCTCCAAGTACATTTAGCTAACGTTCTCATTAAGATATGAATATGTTATTTCTGAATGTTTTTAAAACATTCAAAACACACAGTTTCTTCATGTATTCTCGGTCATGTGAACATTCGAGGAACATTCCATTCGATTATTTTGAAAATGTTATGAGAATGTTACATTTGAATATTCTCTCAATGTTTAAAACAATCATGTTTGATGTTTAAAGAACATTTAAAGGAACATTCCAATATTTTGAAACTGATATAAAAAATAGAATTCAGAATTTTTATTTTTTTACATTCAAAATAGTCAGTTTTTTAATGGTTGAACATTAGAAAAACATTTAATTTTTTTCATTTAAAAAATGATAACATTGATTTTCATAACATTCTATTGTTATTACTGAAAAACGTTGTTGAGCACAGTTCTGAACATGTTCTAGGAATGTACAAACAACATTCTAACTTTAAAAAACATTGTTCTAGGAATGTTTCCTCTCAACATTACGAGGATGTTTATGAAATATTAATAATGGTACAATGAAATAACATTTACACAATCTAAAAGCTATGAGAATGTTCGCTGGCTCAGTGCATTTTGTACAAGACCAGCAAGGTTTATAGCATCAACGGACAGGTGTGCTCCTCAAAGCACAGTGTCACAAACTAATGCTGATTTGGAGATGTGGGACAAAACCTCTCACAGTATTTCAAATTGTTACACTGAAGAAAATTTTCACTCAGAAGTTGCTAGTACATTTTACAGACAGTCTGCAAGTAACACATACAATTAAACCTGAGATTTTGAAGTAGAAAGACTGATATAATATTGTATTATCTTTAATTGAACAACATCGTGTTCCTTGCTGTTTCTTCGTAATTATTTGTCAAACTTACCTGCAATTTCTGAGTTCAAGTTTTTACATTTACATTGTTTGTCAGTGTAGGGAACTGTGCTTATATTTCCACAGAATGCAATCTCTGGTACACCCAACATTATAAAGAAAAAATGTTTGGAATTTTTTGATGATGTCTTTAATTTTTTAGTAAAGGTCACCAGAAAAATACAATGGCTGCTGCATTCAACACATGTAAGATATGCAAAACATGATTTAGTCGTCACTGTCAGCTACCAGACAGTGTCAGACGTTTAGACTGGGCCGACAGTTCAATAGATAGAGCTGAACATCTGTCCTGGTTGAACCTGAACACTAGAGTTTGCCAATGTTTGTGAGAATCTAGCAGTGCACACGGTTGTATCTAACACACTAAACACATTGTGAGAGAAAAAAGGAAAGAGCACCAACAAATAAATAACTTTTTCCCCACATCTGTTGTTTGTTTTCTTGCATGAGACTCAAGAATCAAGCTAAAGAGTCACCATCAGGTGTGAGGAAAACACAATCATTTGTTAAAGCTCCTCTGCGTGGGTGTTTTCGTGGCATTGCTGTGAACCATCTCTTGGGTGTAAAACGCTTTTTACATGACAGATGCTTCAGTGCTTTTCCTCTCTGTTCTGCTGAAGGTCTTGTAAACATCTGAGCATTGCTTTGATTGGTACTGTTGTGTTTCCATAACACATGTCACAAAAACCATAGGACTGAGTAATAGTGGGGAAGTTTCAGACAGTTTAGAGAGCGCAGATAGAGTACTGTAATCTATCTTTCCATATTTTATTTTCATTGCCTTGAACCTTTAATTAAGCCTGTCTCAGCACCTGTGTGTGTGTGTGTGTGTGTGTGTGTGTGTGTGTGTGTGTGTGCGTGTCTGTGCGTGTGTGTGTGTGTGTCTGTGCGTGTGTGTGTGTGTGTGTGTAGGTGTGTAGGTGTGTAGGTGTGTAGGTGTGTGTGTGTGTGTGTGTGTGTGTGTGTGTGAGTGTGAGTGTGTGTGTGTGTGTGTGTGTGTGTGTGAGTGTGTGTGAGTGTGTGTGTGTGTGTGTGTGTGTGTGTGTGTGTGTGTGTGTGTGTGTGTGTGTGTGTGTGTGTGTGTGTGTGTGTGTGTGTGTGTGTGTGTGTGTGTGTGTGTGTGTGTGTGTGTGTGTGTGTGTGTGTGTGTGTGTGTGTGTGTGTGTGTGTGTGTGTGTGTGTGTGTGTGTGTGTGTGTGTGTGTCTGTGTGTGTCTGTGTGTGTGTGTGTGTGTGTGTCTGTGTGTGTGTGTCTGTGCGTGTGTGTGTGTGTGTGTGTGTGTGAGTGTGTGTGTGTGTGTGTGTGTGTGTGTGTGTGTGTGTATACTGCACATATACTGTACTGTGTGGCTCTGAAAGCTGCTCTCGTGACAAGCATGGCCTTTTGACCTCAGAAACAAACCCATGTTGGGGAATCCCGTCTGATGCTGAAACCTGTTGGGTCGGTTCATCTCCTCTTTGTTAGCGACCTGTTTTCTGGCAAACTGTCTTTATGGTTTGCCATTGTTTTAGCAAATGTACACAGTCATTTGTTTCAAGAATACATCTGACTTATTATAATATAGTTACAGCATCTGCCCTGAACAACAAATGTACTGCTGCAAATTGCAAATTATTCTCTGTTTTAGAAATTACATGAATCATTTTATCAGATTTAAAACTTTCTTTTCTTGAATATGCTTGCGTCATCTTCGCTTGTTTCCGCGATTGTCCTTGCCATGGTTGTGCAAGTATGTGTAGATGCGGAGATTTCAAAATCTTGGCAGTACTTACCACACATCTTACAAGATTGGATGCTTGTTAGTGCAAAATATATAGCTTTAAGTTCATCTATATTTAATTTAGGATTTAGTGTTTTAACTATTTATTTTATCAAGAGTCCAAAAGCCGTGAGACGGGCAAGGTAACAACAAAAAAACACCCACAGATGCCACGATATCACTCAGTAATGTCCATCTAGGCAAAACGTCCCTAGGTTACTTGCGTAACCCCGTTCCCTGAAGGAGGGAACGGAGACGTAACGTCAGAGTGACTGACTAATGGGATCTCGCCGGAGAGCCCAATCACCTTCGAGTGTTAACAAAACAAGCCAATGACGGTTGGCGTGCAAGACCGCTTCGCCGCGGTGCGGGTATAAAGGAGAGCGCGTGCAAACGCACATCAGTTTTTCGCTGAGGAGCCGAGACTGTGTGCCCGCCGTACAGCGGTGGTACAGCAACTATGGCGACGGGACGTTACGCTCCGTTCCCTCCTTCAGGAACGGGGTTACGCAGTAACCTAGACGTTCTATCAGTCAGTCACGTTCGACGTAACGCCAGAGTGACTGACTAATGGGATCCCTGAAAACGCCACTATTGCTGACCCTCCAGTGCTCTGCAGAAGCCGGCAAGTCCCCCACACCAGCTGGGATGGAAGATAGGACAGGGTTTAGGCAGAGATAACCGCACTGCTGTTCCGCCAGTGGGTAGAATAACACTGGGAAAGCGTACCCCAAGTAGGGGGAAACGCTACGGAGCCACATCCCGCATAAGGAGGTATCATGTGGAGATTACACGTATGGACTGGCCAAGGGCAGTACCACATACGGGAGTCTCTGAGGTAGACCCAGCCCGCCTGGGGTGAGATAGCTACACAGCAGAGTGGGCAGAGGGTTCTGCCAGGAAGACACGGGCTCACCAAGGGGAAGCCGTGCATGGAAGAATACACATGTGGGATCACCAAAGGGGAATCACTACACATGGGCACCTAGCCCAGCACAGGGGTTGACCTTGGGCAACGTACGAGTACTGGACCTGGCGTCCGGTGCTCCGCCACACCTGACTGCCGAGGGGGAGGAACTTCAACAGGGTTCGCCGTGGGGAACTGAACTGAGAAGCAACAAAGCGCACGTATCCGGTCCGTGAGGGAATGGCGCAGCAAGCGTGATTGACACCGAGCGGTTCCCAGTGTTACTGGCCATCCGAGACAAGTACACGGGAGGACACTGGCTCTATACGGAGATTGTAAAACCTCGCAAACGATTAGGTGTCGCCCAGCCGGCAGCTTTACAAATGTCTGCAATTGAGGCGCCTCGTGCCAGAGCCCAAGAGGAAGCAACGCCTCTCGAGAGTGTGCTCTCACACCAAGGGGGCACGGTAAGCGCCGGGCCTGATAGGCCAAGACTATAGCCTCCACTATCCAGTGGGCGAGTCTTTGTTTGGAGACAGCTCTTCCTTCTGCTGTCCTCCAAGCAGACAAAGAGCTGGTCTGAGGTCCTGAAGCTCTGCGTGCGGTCCACATAGATGCGCAAGGCACGAACGGGACAGAGCAGAGCAATGGCTGGGTCTGCCTCCTCCCGGGCAGCGCTTGCAAGTTCACCACCTGGTCCCTGAAGGGCATGGTGGGAACTTTGGGCACATATCCAGGCCGGGGTCCCAGGACAACGTGAGAGTCAGCCGGCCCGAATTCTAGGCACGAATCGTCCGACCGAAAATGCTTGCAGGTCCCCTACCCTCTTGACTGTGGCCAATGCAGAGGAGCACTGTCTTCAAAGACAGAAACTTAAGCTCTACTGACTGCAGAGGCTCAAGGGGCCCCTCAAGGCCGCCAGGACCGAGGGAGATCCCAAGAGGGTACCAGGTGAGGGCGTGGAGGATTTAACCTCCTTGCCCCTCTGAGGAACCTGATGACCAGGTCGTGTTTCCCCAGAGACTTACCGCTCACTGCATCGTGATGTGCGGCAATAGCGGCAACATACACTTTGAGGGTGGAGGGAGACAGCCTTCGCTCCAACCCATCCTGCAGGAAAGAAAGCACGACTGCGATCGGGCATCTACGGGGTCCTCCCGGCGGGAGAACACCAATCGACGAACAGGTTCCACTTCAGCCTGTAGGCCTGTCTCAGACAGGGCCCTGGCAGAAGTGATAGTGTTTACTACCGCTGGAGGTAGCCACTTAGAACCTCCGTCCCGTCCAAGGACCATACGTGGAGATTCCACAAGTCTGGGCTGGTGCCAGAGGGTGCCCCCTCTCTGAGAAAGTAGATCCCTCCTCAGAGGAATTTGCCAAGGAGGGGCTGTCGCGAGGAGCACCAGTTCTGGGAACCACGTCCGATTGGGCCAGTAAGGCGCAACCAAGAGGACTTGCTCCTCGTCCTCCCTGACCTTGCACAGGGTCTGTGCGAGAAGGCTCACTGGGGGAAACGCATACTTGCGTAAGCCCCGAGGCCAGCTGCATGCCAGTGCATCTGTACCGAGGGTCCCCTCGGACAGGGAGAAAAACAACTGGCAGTGAGACGTGTCCGGGGAGGCAAACAGGTCTACCTGAGCGTCCCCGAAGCGTCTCCAAATCAGCTGGAGTACCTCGGGGTGGAGTCGCCATTCTCCCGGAAGGGCGTGCTGACGTGAGAGCTCGTCGGCTGCACGATTGAGCTCGCCTGGGACATGAACGGCGCGAAGCGACCTCAGATGCTTCTGACTCCAAAGGAGGAGATGGCGGGCGAGTTGCGACATGCGACGGGAGCGTAGACCGCCTTGGTGGTTGATGTACGCAACGGTCGCAGTGTTGTCCGAGCGGACCAGTATGTGCTTCTCGTGTAGCAGCGTTCTGAAGCGGCGCAGAGCAAGCCATACTGCCAGCAACTCGAGGCAATTGATATGCCACTGCAGCTGGGGCCCTGTCCAGAGCCCTGCGGCTGCGTGCCCGTTGCACATGGCCCCCCAGCCCGTGGCAGAGGCGTCTGTTGAAACAACAACATGCCTGGATACTTGCTCTAGGGGAACTCCTGCCCGAAGAAAGCAAGGTCCGACCATGGGCTGAAGGTGCGGCACGGCAGGGGTGAGTGAGACCCGGTGCGTGCCGTGGCGCCATGCCCATCTCGGGACTCGGTCGTGAAGCCAACGCTGAAGCGGTCTCATATGAAGCAATCCGAGCGGCGTGATAGCGGCTGAGGATGCCATATGCCCCAGGAGCCTCTGAAAATGTTTCAGTGGAACCGCCTTCTTGCGCTGAAGAGACTCCAGGCATCTCAGCATTGACTGAGCACGCCTCCGAGAGACGTGCTGTGAGGTTGACCGAGTCCAACTCCATGCCGAGAAAGAGATCCTCTGCACAGGGAGAGTTTGCTCTTTTCTCGGTTGACCTGAAGTCCCAACCGGCTGAGGTGACTGAGCACCATATCCCTGTGTTCGCACAGATAACAGTGCTCGAGACTGGGCCAGAATGAGCCAGTCGTCGAGGTAGTTGAGGATCACGAATGCCTGCTTCCCTTAACGGTACAAGGCGGCTTCTACGACCTTGGTGAAGACACGAGGCGACAGGGATAGCCCGAAGGGAAGGGCCTTGTACTGGTATGCTCGCCCCTCGAACGCATAAGCGGAGAAACGGTCTGTGTCGAGGAGGATCGAGACATGGAAGTAGGCGTCCTTCAGGTCGATTGCTGCAAACCAATCGAGGACGGACGCATTGAAAGATGCGCCTCTGCCAACATCCTGAACGGGAGCTTGTGAAGGGCCCGATTCAGAACACGCAGGTCCAGGATTGGATGTAACCCACCGCTTTTCTTGGGTACGATGAAGTAGGGGCTGTAGAACCCCTGACTTCATCTCGGCTGGAGGACCGGCTCTATCGCGTCCTTCGCCAGTAGGACCGCGACTTCTGCACGCAAGACAGGGGCATCCTTGCTCAACACTGAGGTGAACCGAATGCCCCTGAACTTGGGAGGACGCCAGGCGAACTGAATCAGAGCCGAGTCTGATGGTCCTCAGGAGCCAGCGAGACGGCCTGGGAGCTCTAGCCAGGCCCCAGGGACCGTGCAAGCGGGACCAGGGGAGTCACTGACGACTGCCACGGTGGGGCAGCGAAATGGAGCACAGGGGCCCGACTCGAAAGGCAGTGCGTCTCAAGTGGGGTCTGAGTGTGTGGTGTGACACTGACCTGGCTCCATAGTTGGGCAGGGGATGCGGGAGAAGGCGTGGCGTCCTCGGACCGGACCCTGCTGCCCACTGGCGAAGAGAGAGGGGATGGGTGTGGAGACGGGGTCTCACACTGCCATCCTCGCCCTCTTGGGACCCGGAGGAAAAGGAAACTGCTCTTTATTGAAGTTTTGGGTACCACTGACCCGGGGTCCAGTGGCGGAACAGAACAAAAGGAAACAAAAGATTCTCCACCCGGCCCTCCTCCGGGGAAGGAGTGGTGCAGTCACCATCTCCTGAAGAGCAGGATCCAAAGGCTCCGGTCGCCCGTCTCAGGGACGCCGCCTGCCCTGGCGCTTCACGGGCTTGGCAGGGGCGGAGGCGGGCTGCGCCCGGTCTCCTGGCCAGCTCCACGCTGCGGCTGTAGTGCAGGCTGCTGTTGTGGCCGAGCTGGAGCGGAGGTGGAGGCAGCAGGAGGCGCCCTCGGCGACGAGCAGGCGGAGGGGCTGCAGCCGGCGGTGGGGTGGAGACAGCAGCGGACCGCCGGGCAGGATGTCGAACGCCTCCGTCTGCTTCTGTGCGGCGGAGAACTGTTGGGCAAAATCCTCCACCGCTTCGCCGAATAGGCCGGCCTGGGAGATCGGGGAGTCCAGGAAGCGGTGCTTGTCGGACTCCCTCATATCCGCCAAGGTCAGCCACAGGTGGCGCTCCTGGACCACTAATGTGGACATCGTGACCCAGGGCCCGCGCCGTGACTTTCGCCGCCTTAGAGCGAGGTCCGTCGCCAGCGCGCAGTTCCTGCATCACACCTGGGTCAGCATCACCCTCGTGCAACTGTTTTAGTGCCTTGGCCTGGTGGACCTGCAGGAGGGCCATGGCGTGCAGGGCGGAAGCGGCCTGTCCAGCAGCGCCGTAAGCCTTGGCCGTTAAAGCGGACGAGAACTTACAGGCCCTGGACGGAAGGCGTGATTACCCTCCAGGCGGCAGCGCCTGCGGGCAGAGCTGCATGCAATGGCGCGCTCGACTGGGGACCTCCACATACCCTTGGGCCGCTCCGCCGTCGAGGGGTGGTGAGGACGGAGGAGGCACTAGGCCTGTTTCGGGCAGAAAAGGTGCCTTCCATGACCTAGTCACCTCCTCATGCACTTCCGGGAAGAAAGGGAACCGGGCGGTTGCCGACGCTCGCCTGCGCCCCAGGAACCAATCATCCAGCCTTGAGCGCCGGGAGAAGGCGGACGCCTATAGTGCAGCCCGATGCTCTCAGCAGCCCGAAAGCATAGCGGTCAGTTCTGGATCTGACTCGGCAACGCTACTCTTCCTGACGGAGGCAGCGCAGCCAAATCGTCCTCTCCAGAACCTAGCTCATCCCCGATGCAGTGATCGAAACCTGTCATCTGCTGGGGCACCGAATGAGATGCTGGGCCCGCCTGTCCGAGGACCCCGCATACTCATCCGGGAACCCCAGACGGTGCGATGTGCTGGAGGAGGGAGGCGCACTCGACGGGAAGCTCTCACTGTAACCCTCAGGTCACCCTGGCCCTGAGCCGAAGTAGTCCTCCGACCGGAGGAACTAGAACGGGGCAGAGCAAGGGGGATACCCCCCCATCTAGCGAGGAGGTATCTGGAACGCAACATCGCCATGGTCATGTTCCCGCAGTGAGAACATGACTCATCCACGAGCGCTGCCTCAGCGTGCTTAAAGCCCAAGCATGCGGGGCAGCGATCGTGACCATCAGATGAAGTCAGGAACCAACCACATCCAGAAACGCACGAGGGAAGCCATCTTTAAAGACGCCCGCCGCTCGTGGAGCTCTTTTAGATTTGCTCTTTTGTGAAAGTCTCCCTTTCAGGAGCGCTGAAGCGCCGAGGGGAGGTAGCAGCGTGACCGTCTCTTTGAAGAGGAATCAGCACTGGATAGCGACCTCCGCTGACGCGCCGTAACACCAACGCTGCTTGTCTTACAGACACTCTGGAGACTGCAATGGCTCGGCTCCGAAGCGAAAAGCTGATGTGCGCTTGCACGCCGCCTCCTTTTATACCCGCACCGCTGGGCGGAGTGCGCGTGTGAAACACGCACGCCAACTGTCATTGGCTTGTTTTGTTAACACTCGAAGGTGATTGGGCCTCCGGCGAGATCCCATTAGTCAGTCACTCTGACGTTACGTCGAACGTGACTGACTGATAGGGAACAAGAGTTTGCAACGAACCCAGGAGAAAGCTTGCTATAAATAGCCAAGATAATACTGTTCAGGTGGGGATGATAAATTAGTGCCAGGTACGGGGCTGATGGGAAATGTAGTGTGAAGGGAAAATTCAGTACTCTGGTGATGGAGCGCTCTGATGGCCCGATACTAGCAAAGTGTACCTAATAAAGTGGCCAGTGAGAGTGTATATATATTTTTAGTTTAGTTAATGATAACAACCCTGTGTTGTATTAGACTGTAGTAAGCAGTAATGTAAACGGTAGCTTCCTCCATCTCTCTTGAAGCAGACAGCAGTGATCACTCTGAAGCTGAACTAACTAAACAAACAGCAGGTATTTCCAGACGGTAACGCTGGTGACTAAAGCTTACGTCTCTGAAGAGCTGTCAGCGTTTCAGCACATACCGAGACAGTGATCTGTCTACATATTTCATATGTGTAGGCCGCTCGCGTGTGAGTATATTAAGTGCTATCTAAACTCAAGATAATCAAATCGCAAGATCTGCCCATATTGTACAAGTATTTAAATGTCAGTCGCGATCCAGATAGAAATCTTTGACGTCGTTGTGTAATTGCCAGCACACAACAACCTGCAGTACACAAGTCAGTGCAACAGGGCGTAACCTGCTCTGGCTTTCCTTTCAAACACTACCTGTGTCTGTATAAAGCAGGACAGCAAATGTGATTACGCTTCAGATTTCACTAATGATAAACCAAACCAGCCTCGAGCCCACTTCTGAAAGGTTACTTCGCACCCTGTTTTCACTTCATGAGAAACTGAAAGGATTGATACAACATCGTTAGGTTATATTGTGAGATGTGTAAACATGTAAAACTAGCACCGTTATGTGATGTATTATTATTGCAGCATTTACCCCTGAAATAGCACTGTTTTAGAAATATGAAGTAGCATTCTCAATGTGTTCATTTAGTGTGGTTAATGACCTTTTATGCAATTAATTGTGCAGGAATTCACACAATCAGGGGTGTGTTTCTCAAAAACAACTATGTTCACAAGTTCCGTCGTTACCAATCGAGTTCAATGGAACTAACGACCATAGTTAGCTAACGATACTTTTGGGAAACGCACCCCAGAGCAGCCCTTGATTTCACTTAAAGACACGGCGCTCATGGCGTGAGATGCTGGAAAACAGTGAGATGTGTGTCTGTGTTCACATGAAGGAATGAGAGATTGTGTTCAATACACAGAAATAACACAAACACTATATTTACTTCTAATAACACGCTGTGAAAGTACCCCAAGAGATTATTTAAAGCTAGATTTGTGTTAAATGAGAAAGTATTAAGTAGACACTACAAATAGTAGCTTTAGAAATAAATGTTTTATTGAGATTCAACTAAATGTATTACACATAAGCGTTTAGGCTATAATGACCTTAACATAAACTATGGAACATAAAAGATGATAATTTGAGAAACATCAGTTTTTTATTTTTTCATTCATGCAGTGAAAGTCATTGGAATTAAAACAGCTTCAAAATAACTTATGTTATGTTCATAATGTAAGTCATTCAGGTTTGAGTAAGTGATGACATAATTATTATCTTTTTGTTTGGGGGGGGGGGTGAACTATAATTTTAAAGAACAATTAAACAATTTTTTCTTTTTATATTGACTACTGTAAAAATGTCTTTTGAGATTTTCATTTAGTGGCATTTCCGGCCAAATATTGAAATATGTGATTAACTGTAATTAATAAGAAGAACACGTATTTAGTTCAATTAAAATGTTCATTTTAAAATTTGAATAAATGATTGACAGTCCTGTATTTATTATGACATAATTAGCTTCACTACATTAAAGTATGGCAACATTTTGTAAGGGTTAGATCAGGTAGAAATAAGCGTTGATTAGTTTTTACAGTTCTGGGTCGATTGATTGCTAATTGTAATCCGTTACTGATCAACATCACTTGTAGTTAATCTCCATAACATAACACATTTCAGAAATAATCAGAGTACTTTTGGATTATTTTTGATCTAACTCATTTATCACAATTATGTAAATATGATATGATTGTACCATATTGTAAATAATAAAAGAAAGAAATATATATCAAACATGAAGTGCAGTAAACTTTACATTACGTCAAAGTTTCCCAAACTGGGGGTTTGTAAAGGAACTGCAGGGTGTGTGGGGAGTTTAATGAAAAGCTAATAATTAATTAAATCATTCAAAATTACAACAATTATAATAAAACACTTACTAAAAAACATTAAATATTTAATGTGCATGTCTGCATGTCATGTGATTGACACATGCGTTACTTTATTATTAATATATTTTCATAAAGTCTAGGGGGGTATTCAATAAATATATTTGGTGAAAGAGGTTCACCTGACAAACAAAGTTTGGGAAGTCCTTCATTACATGCAAATAAGAGGTAATGTGAACGTGTGCGCTTTTATATAGGCTATTATATTTATATGCATGGTCTTATTTTGCAATCTGATTTCATAATCATGATATTTCCAATCACATTATCAAGCACAAATGCATTAAACTGTCAGAGTAAATAGTGAGGGTTCATCAGGGTGGTTGGTTAGTTGGCTAACATTCAACAGATTTAGGGAGATCCAGTTCAGAGGCTCATGAGGATAATAATATAATATTTTGTATTATTGTGTGCATGAAGTAAACACACATACACACGCATCTGTGACAGGACAATGAGGAGAAACATGCCTGATATCATCAAATACAAAGTGCTAAAACAAGCACAAGGATATGTTGAGATCAGGTACGGACAGACGTCACTTCATCTTTTGTGAATAGCCACCAATGGCAGAAATCTGTAACATCAGATCTGTTGGCCTTGCATAACAGCCCATGACTGAATAGTGTTTGGAGCAACGGGAGACTCCTATAAAGATATGTGATATAGATACAGCCGTGCTGAATCCAGGCCAAAGACATGTGAGACGGTGTCGCTGCGGGGGGGTTAGGGTGGAGTGTAACCATAAGAGATCATTCCAGCTCATATTCACGCCTGCACTATTATTATTATCATTAGTTTAATTACTTCAAATGCTGCTATCTCCTTTGATCTTTGTCAGATTCGTGTGCATGGAAAATAAACTGACATGCATTCTTATGATTTATCATTTTCATCACTTTAGTACAATTTACTGGATATATATCATGTAAGAAAGGCTATAAAAGGATCATTTTTAGCTATAAAATGCTTTTCATGTGGTTAAACACTGAATCTAATAATAAACAACGAATGCATACTTTCAATGGAGAAATGCTGTGTCTAGTTATGTGTGTAATATTTTAATAAGCACATGAGAGTTGCTGTTTCGGTGTCATGTCTTTATGATTTTAAACCTTGATATATAATCAGCACAACACCAGAGCTGTCGAAGTAGTCACAATACAATTAACCCCTAAAATAACAGGTCACCTGACGTGGTGTCGTCTAAAGAAATGTTCTAAAATATATTGTTGAATTAATTCTGTCTATTTGTGTGAATTATATCCTATGTATTATATTGACTTCTGAAGCCATTTAAGATTATTATCCGTATGAAAATAACCACCTCGTAAAATATGCACAAATTGATTGAGATGGCCTTGGCTTTTCGTCATTTAGTGGCATTTCTGAGCATATATGAAATATGTGATTAGCCATGTTTAACTAATTAACAAATCATTTTGAAATGTTACTATTCAAATTTAACATTTCTTTATTTATTATGCTAGACATAACTTCATTGAGGCATACCAGCAACATGTTTAAGGGTCAAACAAATCAAGTAGAAATAACTCTTCACGATGTATTCCAGACTGACACGTTTCAATCTAAAATAACACAATAATACAATATGATTTTTGACTCAATTGTACGATTCGGATGAATCTTTGACCTCGGCGGGTGATTTGTGGTTTGTGAGTGCATCAGGTGTTGGCAGAAAGCTTGGAGGAATTGGATCTCAGTTGTAAGCGGCTGGCTGGCAGATTTTGTATGACAAATTACAGAAAGTGGGAAAGTTATTCCTCTCGCACGCCTGTCAGGACAGAGATAGCGTTATACTGCCAAGTTGTCACTAAACGTAGATGATAAACCATAACTGCAGATAGACTGCAGATGTTGTCCTCATGAGAAACAGTTACTGTCCAAATAGCCGTCTTGCTTTAAATTATTAAGTGTGGAAAAATGATAAAGGCACATGTGAGTTTTTGTCATGTTTATTCTGGTCAGTATTTGTGCTGCAACAGCAGTCTATCCTGCTAAGTTTAAGTTTGCAGCATTAACATTGTTATTAAGCTGAATATTGACAGTATTGTCTTCTGTAGAGCTGCTTTAGAGCTTAAACTGAATTTATTTCACAACTGATCCTTTATGGCAATTAAGCAATTCACACTTGGCGTCTTTTTTGACAAGAAGAAGTTGGCAAGAGCGCTTTTTTAGTCAAATAAAAATCTGGAGTTTTGGGACAAATAGCAGCCGAGGGCGTCTTCTGTTGCTATAAAAACAGCTGCAATGGTGGCCTAGCGCTGTCGGGTTTTAAAGTTAACGGGGAGGGTAAGTTATGTCGGTTCACAATGACGTTTGTGGGAGCGTGACATTATACAGGGAAGGAGACGGTATGGTGCTTCCAACAACTGAGTCCAGGAGCACCGGCGGGATGATGCACGGTTTCATACGAACCGGAACTAGTACGATCTGTCTACCGGCTATCTTTTTCTTGATATGGAAATGACTCGCCACTCACTTGTCATTGGTCAGCTGGCAAAAGGGTGCTTGACGTAGGGCGTTTTTTCAGAAAAGTTACACTTTTTCAACTTGAAAAGACGCTCTGAGCAGCAGAAAAAGACGTTTTAAAACGCGCTCAGGACTTTAATGAAAACAATGTTTACTCCGTAGGATTATAATGCAAAACAGACAATGGCAGCTTCAAAAAAAGACGCCAATTGTGAACATAGCCTAACACCGTTATGTAATAGATTATTATGAAGCTGCTTTGACACAGTCTGTATTGTATAAAGCGCTATAGAAATTACTCAGAAGTTTTAGAATTGTTTCACTTTAGAATTAGGGAAAATATTCACTATTAACTGGTTGATTATTTGCATGCATATTACTGGCCTATTGGCTGTTTATTACATTTGCATTACATTTAGTCACTTAGCAGATGCTTTTATCCAAAGCGACTTACAAATGAGGACAACAGAAGCAATCAAACCAACAAAAGAGAAATGATACACAAGTCTATAATATGCCTCAGTTAGCTTAACGCAGTACAAATAGGAAGAATAGAAAAAGAATAGAGCAAGCTAGTGTCAGATGCCTTTTCTTAATTGTATAATAAATAAAAATAAAACAAATATAATACAAGAAGATAAGAAAACCTAGTGTTAGTTAGTTTTTTTAAGAATAGAATTACAATAGAGAGTGCTGGAGTTAGTGGGTCAAATAAAGTTTGAAGACGTGTTTTTAGTACTTATAAAGCGCATGACCATATTCTACATCCTTCGACGATAGATATAACTAGTACAACTACTGTACTTACTGTAAATAAGCAGAGCATTAAGAAGTAAAGTAAGCGGGGGGGTAGTAGTTAGTTGTTTGGGAGGTTTTTTCACTTCGTGTGGAAGAGTTTGCATAAAGCATGTTTGTATTTAAATATCTTGTTTTTATTGTTGTGGTATTTTGTATTTTTTATGACTATTTCACTTTTATGTAAAGCACTCTGAATTACCGCTGTGTATGAAATGTGCTATATAAATAAACTTGCCTTGCAAAACTCGTATGTGTTCCCTGTTCTGTTGGGCATCTTTTTTACCTTCATTTATTTGTATTTAATGTTCAGTTAATGTCTTTAGCTTTAGAGCGTGACCTAGTTTGACTGCAGACCTCCCAGCTGGGAACAGTCCTAACATCTCAGTGATTTTGTAGCTGCTTTGCTCTTTTCTCCCTCACCTGAGGAGTCTGTTCCTGCTCTGGCCGAGGCTGTTTTGACATGCGGGTTGTTATTGTAGCGTTTCTTGCCAGGCATCAGTTGCGTCTGCACAGTGACGCTAGCAGAGGCGAGGGGTCATAAGGTCGTGGAGGATGCGACTCATTGTGGTTTGTGGAAGCTGCCAGGAGGGCGTGACGGCCACGGCACGCTATACATGCTCAGACACTACGGTCTGTTTACTGCCACTGTAGCAAGAAAACACGTGTGCCACCTCTCAGAACAGTTCTTCTGCACTTTATTCTGTCTACGTTCTCTGCAATTTACTGTCTTTTTCATTGTTTTCTTGAGTTTCACATTCTCTCGTACACTGTAAAAAAACTATACTAAAATTTACGGTAAAAAACGGACAGCTGTGGTTGCCGGAACTCTATCGTAAAACATACGGTAACAACATTTTAGGTTTTACGGTTTTAACTTAAACTTACAGTTAAATACGTGATTTCTCTGACTGATATAATGTTAATATACCAACCTATTAAAGTACTGAAATCTGTTTTGTACATAACCACCAAAAGCAGGTGGTGATGGATGAATGAATGAGTGAGTGAGTGAGTGAGTGAGTGAGTGAGTGAGTGAGTGAGTGAGTGAGTGAGTGAGTGAATGAGTGAGTGAGTGAGTGAATGAGTGAGAATGAGTGAATGAATGCATGAATGAATGAATGAATGAATGAATGAATGAATGAATGAATGAATGAGTGAATGAATGAATGGGTGAATGAATGAATGAATGAGTGAATGAATGATGTGTGAATGAATGAATGAATGAGTGAGTGAGTGAATGAATGAGTGAATGAGTGAGTGAATGAATGAATGAATGAATGAATGAGTGAATGAGTGAATGAATGAATGAATGAATGAGTGAATGAGTGAATGAATGAATGAATGAATGAATGAAGTGAATGAATATGAATGAATGAATGAATGAATGAGTGAATGCTTGAATGAATGAATGAATGAGTGAATGAATATGTGAATGAAGTGAATGAATGAATGAATGAATGAATGAATGAATGAATGAATGAATGAATGAATGAATGAATGTAAAGGGGAATTCTTCTCCAGAGCATGGTCTGTCTCCTCCTGCCCAGTCCAGTTGTTGAAGCCGTGGTGCATCTTTTGGAACCTTATGATTAATATTCTTTTGGCTTGAAAATGTTGTTGATGTTGTAGTTGCATGTTTGCTATTGAATGCTAAACCTGCTAAACCTTTAAGTTGAAAGTTATGTTGCTTTGTTGTGACAAAGTACCTGAGTTCCTTGTGGCATCCTGTTAAGCTGCCTTTTTATCTTATCGTTTGTTCTGTTTCAGTCACCATTTGGGAACTGTAGGGAGGTGGGCGCCGTTTATTTTGTAACCCCCTTTTCTCCTGGTTTGTGGCTAGACAGGGAGTGAGCGTACATTCTGTTGTTTCTTTTCTTTTAAGAGACTTAGTAAGAATTTAATCTAAAGCTAGAATAAATGTTTGTTTGTTATTTTGGCATTGCCCCCTTCAAAAGACCTTATTTCCCTCCCAAATTGTCCTTTTGTTTCAAAGAATTCCGGCTATGCTTTGCTAGCCTCTAATAAATCTGTTAAAACAGAGATCTTGTGGTTGTGGTGCTGTGGCAGGGCCCAGACAAATGCTCTTTAAACACATAATTTGTTACGTTCTGGTAAAACGACTCCTAGACACTTATAGGACGTAACATATTTTGGGACGTACATTATATATAATCCACTTATAGGATGTACATTATATAATGTACACCCAAAGCACATTACAATCATGTGAGGGGGTCTCCTCAACCACCACCAGTGTGCAGCATCTACTTGGATGATGCAACGGCTGCCACAGGACAACGGCGCCAGTGCGCTCACCACACACCAGCTACATGTGGAGAAAGTCACTTGATGAACCAAAGCCCATCACAAGCAGCTTTTAAATAATAACACATATAGAAAGTGCACAGTGTCATTCACACAAGCACGAAACACCATCAAGGTGAGACTCATTAATATGCAATAAACATTCATTTAACAACATTAGGTGTAACATACAACCCTAAAAAACTGAGAAGAAACATCGTTATTTCAAAGAAAAACATCAAATTCAAGCAAAATTTTGAATGCAATGCAGGGAATTCTGGAATTTACCGTTAACCATTTAACAGGTTTTTACTGTAGCATTTTCACAGTTTTTTACCGTTAAAACCACAGGCATTTTTTACGGTGTAGGCCTGCAACAAAGGTGTTTCTGAACAAACCTGCTGCACGGATTTATCATCTAGTGATCACAGAGAGTTCACAAGTCTACTAATCAGTCATTAAAAATGACATCGTGTCATCATTTGCTCACACTCTTCGTTCCCAAACCACACGATCTCCGCAGGAACACAACAGCTGATGTATTTAATCACACGATCTCTCCTTTCATCCGTATGAAGAGCAGTGCTGGAGAAACGCATGATGAGTAACGTGAGTTACGCAATCAGATTACTTTTTTCAAGTCATGCAATACTTTTATATTTACAAGAAATAGTCACTTTTTCCAATGAGTAATGCCAGTTACTAACAATTCCTCAAAATTAAAAAACTGGGAAATTTATACTCAGAATATGACACAAACCTGTGACATTAAATAACAAAATGATTGTTTATGTGTTTAATCCCGATTTAATAAGCAATGTCTCTGCTGCTGACCTTCGATGACTCAATTCAAGCATACGAATAAGCAAAAATGACTTTAGATAAACATAACATTTGTGATTTATTTTACTTCATCGAATCAAGAACGGCAGCACAGCGTAACGGTTTGTTTGAGCTTTTTGAATTTACATGTCTTCAAAATATTAATAAAAATACATGTTTCCATCCAAAAAAGACCAGCTTTTCAAAAACTGCTTGTAAAAATCTTGTTTAGCTATATTCTCACCGAATCTTTGATTAAATCTTTCTGTCAACTTGTTTTCTTTCAATTAGCATATCATAGGCCTCATTGACCTGAGCTTAATATGCACAGTTTTTGAGTGAAAACGCATTATTTGTGGATCATTTTAATTGGTATTGTTGACTTAAAAACTGCAAAAGTTCAGATCAATGAGGCCTGCGCTCAAGCAGCTTAAAAAGAAACACAAGACCTGTGCTAACTGAAACCAAACAAGCTGATGAAAGATTGAACCTAATATTGGGTAACAATATATCATAACGAGAAATTGATGAGCAATTGTTTGACCAGGAACACCACAAGTGTACCAAGGTGGGTAAACAAATCAGATAATTTCACAAAGCAGCAGAAGACTGGAATATGGACTATTTTTATGATACGTTCTTCCTTTGTGTGCCATGGAAGAATGTAAGTCATACAGGTTTAAAATAACAAGGGCTTCCTTTGAGTAAATGTAATTAAGCAGAAGTCCGTGCACCTGTTATTATTGTTTGTGAGTGACTCAATGACCTTACAGGAACATGCAAATGAGATCAAACTCCTCCGGCAAGCCTAACTGTACAATTAAAATAATCAGTGTTGTCCTTCCTGGTTAATCTTCTCTAATGCATTAATTATTTCCATAAAAGGAGAAATCCAGTATCTTCCGTTTGATTCTTTCAAGTGCATTGACTTCTATGATGGATGCATTGTTTAGTGGGACCTTACACTCACAATGCAAAAATGATTTTCTTTGTCTTGTTTTCAGACAAATATATTTAAAAAATGTAAGGATTTTCTAGATAAAAATAAATTATCTGCCAATGTGGTAAGCAAAATAATATTGTTTTCTGTTTGAAATAAGATTATTTTGCTTGTTCTTTACAAAAAGCTCTCTTATTTTTGACTTTTGAATTTTTTAAACAAGACAATCGTTTTTACATGTCTAGAAAATCCTTCTTGATTTAATATTTGTTTATATTTTAGCTGAAAACAAGACAAAAAGCTAAGTAAGGAAATATGTTTTTGCAGTGCATATGACTAAGCTGACTACACTCAATTGTTTAGATGAGATTCATAATCTGATTCATAAATTACAGGAATGGATATTAAGGCCCAAGGGTTATTCATTCAGATTATGAAATATGAACTTAAACAAGGTATATTTACTAACGAAGTCGCTTTAGAATTGTGATGCATGTAGGTTCATTAATTAACCATGTCTCAATTAAATCACAATTTGTATCAGTATTTGATGAGAAACGCTCTCAAAGAAAGATAATTCATATTTTGTGGCAGGGGTAAAAAATAAATGGATGTTACAGCGAGTGGCTTTATAAATCATTGTGTTGTTTTGTTCCTGTATGACTGAACGTGTACGTCTAGTAGAAAAATAGTACAGTAACAGTAACTTTATATCTCAGACTTCAGACTGTTTGTTATTATTATTATGAAATTATGAAAAATAAACTCAGAATTGCAAAACATAATTCAGAATCGCAAGACAGAAAGATATCATCTCAAAATCATGAGATATAACGTCAGATATATGTGACATATAAACTCAGAATTGTAAAATATAATGTCAGAATCAGGATTAATCATGTTCAAAATTCAATATAGCCAGAATTGTGATGGATAAACTCTGAACTGTGAGCTATAAAGTCAGAAATTATGAGATATGAATATGTCAGTAACACTTTCTAATAACTGCATGCTATGAATCATTAGTTAAGCATTAGTTAATAGTCAATTCATCCTTTATTAAGCATTGTCCCAACATTAATAATCATAATAAGCTGTTTATAAATACAGCTATAAATGCCTTGTTCTTGATTATTAAGCATATGTATTACAAAGAGATTTAAAGGCTCAGTTATCTTCCTAACAGAAAAATAAAAAAAACTTCAAAAACTCAGAACTCAGAAATATTTATTTCAAGATGCAAAAAAATAAAAAATGACTATACACTTACATTTTTATTATTTTAGTTTTCTATACATTGCAGAGGTTTATTTGTCATTTTTTTAATCAAGTGTACAGTTAATTTTTTTGTATCTTGAAAAATCTGCATGTGTCCCTCTGTGTTGTGTTTGTGTAATTTCTCTGTTTGGGAGATAAGTGATCCTTTAAATCTGCTTTATTAATGCTTTATAAGATATTCATATTCCTCACTTTAGATGAGCTCACACAAATAGATGGCTGGCAACTGTTTTATAACTACCTGACTTAATCATGAATTACAGCAGGAATATGTGTTAATAAAGCATTTATTAACACACTGAGCAATTATTATCATGTGTCTAAATAATACAATATATAAATGTACAATTAAATAATTTATTAATGATTTACTTACACTTAAATGATCGTATGAACCACTGACAACTCCTAAATAACTGGTTCATAAATAACGTAATCATTTAGAAATTATAAATTGATACAATTAATAAACATTATATTTATACTCAAGAACAAAACATGTATAGCTGTATTTATAAACTGGTTAATAATGCCTATTAATGTTGGAACAATATTTGATAAAGCATGAATTGACTATTTACTAATGCTTAACTAATGATTCATAGCGTGCAGTTATATCTTCATAGAACATGATCTTAATATACTTATGATTTTTGGCATAAAAGAAAAATGTATGATTTTGACCTATACTATGTATTGTTGGATATTGCTACAAATATATTCGTGCTGCTTATGACTGCTTTTGTGCTCCAGGGACACATATTTCAGTCAACATTGATATATTTTCATGTATTTTTATGTTTTTTAAATAGTTATAATTTTAGTAAACTATAACAACCGTGGTGCAAACTCAAAGGTTTTCTGTCAAAATAAAAGCTTTAGGATTTAAGCATGAAACAAGTCATTTCTACGTGTTTCTACACTATTTCTATTTTTGATAGAATGATAAGGTAATGACTTATTAATTTTCAAGTGGATCAAGTTTCATAAACATGAATGAGTCTAGTCTGAGACTTCAGTGAAGTATACATCTAGGTCTGTTCTAGACTTAGACTGGATTCCCACAGTTTTAGTTTAATAAATCTCAGATAACCTAAAAGACACAGAACACACTGTGACTGATCACATACAGTGTATCCTTCCTCTTGACATAGAGTAGGTGTATATAACACAACTATAAAAATACACTCATGCCATTGGAGTGACTCGAGTCTGAATCATCCCTGAATCATCTTGTTTTCCCAAAAATATCTGGAAGGAGCACAACTAATAACTAGACACAGCATCTTAAAAAAGTCGTACTCATAGCGAGAGATGCTAAAGAACAAGACGTGACAGATTGGCCAAAGACATCCATCTCCATGCAGAATTAAAGAAAGTCTTCAGCGCTTCAGCTGCTGCGGTGTTCCTGACCTCACAGACTGTCCACTTCAGGGCTCATGGAAGATAAACATTGCACTTTTCATCTCACAATTCAGATCTTTTGCTGAGAAAAAAGTCAGATGTGCAAGATTTAAACTCAGAATATCGAGATGTAAACAAAGATTATTGTTTACAAAAGATGATATCTTGCATTTCTGAGATTAATTACACAATTCTGACTTTATATGTCGTGGTTCTAACAGTTACACTTTACAATAAGGTTCATTAGTTAACATGAACTAATAATAAAAAATACTTCAACAGCATTTATTAATCTTATTTAATGGTAATTCCAGCATTTACTAATGCATTATTAAAATCATTCAAACATTAATGCACCGTGAACTAACAATGAACAACTGTATTTTTATTAACATTAACAAATATGAATAAATAGTGTAATAATGCATTGTTCATTGTTTGTTCATGTTAGTTAATAAATTAACTAATGTTAACAAATGACACTTTATTGTAAAGTGTTATCAGATATTTTGTCAATTTAAATATATTATTAGTAATATGCATTGCTAAGAACTTCATTTGAACAACTTTAAAGATGATTTTCTCAATATTTAGATTTTTTTGCACGCTCAGATTTCATATTTTCAAATATTATCCGATCATAACAAACCATACATCAATGGAAATATTATTTATTCAGCTTTCAAATGATGCGTAAATCTAAAAATTGAGCCTTATGACTGGTTTTGTGGTCCAGGGTCACATATAATAATAAAATATCAAACAACTTATTTTATATAAACTTATTTCATTTAAACTTAATTTAAAGTTTATTTCATTTAAACTCAAGGCAGCATTTCTCATGTCCATTAGTTGAACTAAAATAAACTGAAACTAAAATAAAACATAAAATAATGCAGACATATGTTAATTTAAAATATTTAAAGAATAAAATGACAAAAATGTTAATAAAAACTGAAAATATAAAATAAAAACTAATTCTGACAATCAATTTAAGACCACTGCTGTTCCACAAAAAATATAATGTCGTAAAACAATGTTGTGCCGTGCTGCAGTTCTCGTCCGGCGTCATGGTCTGTAAACAAGTGAATATGAGCAGGACCACACAGTTTCTGACTAATGCCTCTGAGAACCACTGCATTCAGAGATTTCTCTATTCTGAGGTCTCTGACCAACTGGCCCGTCCCAGCAGGGAGGAGCACAGCAAACGGAGGAATCCAGCGCTGACCTTCTGCTAATGACCGCGGCTGTACGCTCAGAGTCCCTGTCACAGAGGGATGAGTGATGAGCGGGGGTTATTCTGGGCTGGCATGAAGTGCTGTAGCAACCCTTTCTCACAAACATCATTCTGCGTCAGGCTCACTACGCTCTTCACCCTGCTGCTCGATGCATGCAGTTCATGCAGTCCTGACCCAAGTTCAGCCATATTTACTCTATTGAGACGCATACGGTTCACTCATCTATAGATCGTATACAGTAGAGGGGAAAGCACCCCTCATGTCGTTCCAAAACAGTTTCTTTTTTCTGTTACTATCTCTAGTTTTAAGTATGTTGGTAACCAAACAGTTGATGGTACCCATTGACTTTAATAGTATTTTTTTCCATGCTATGGAAGTCAATGGCAACCGTAAACTGTGTGTTTACTAACATACTTCAAAATATGTTATTTTGTCAGACTGCAATAATGACAAATACACCATAAAATAATTTAAACTGCAGTATGTTTTCTGATGTCATATGGTATCGAACAGCCAAATTCATTTTAAATATGAAATGTGGCGTCTCAATAATTGTACAGTAAAAAAAAAGAATATATATATATTTATATTCTGAATTTTACAATTAAATTGTTGAAAAAATGACATATATGCATATTACACACACATACAGTTATGAAAAAATATTATTATTTCTACTTTTCTCTGGATTTATGATTTATAGTGTTTGAGTAAAACTTCATTTTGGTTTTATTCTGTAAACTACTCATAACATTTCTTTCAAGTTTTAAAATGACAAAAAATATGCATGTTTATATTCATTTTTTGACAACACAATACCAATGTTTTAGCTTCAGAAGAGTTCATAAATCAATATTTGCTGGAATAACACTCATTTTCAATAACAAAAAAAGAGCACGTGGTCACACTTTATTTTAAGGTCCAATTCTCACTATTAACAAACTATTAACTACGACTTTTGCCTCAATAAACTCTAATTATAACAACTAATGTGCTGGTTATTAATAGTTAGTGCGGTAGTTGTTATGTTTAGGTGTTGGGTAGGATTAAAGATGAAGAATATGGTAATGCATTAATATGTGCTTTATAAGTACTAATAAACAGACAATATGTTAATAATAAGCAACTAGTTAATAGTTGGTCCCTTTACTAAACTCTTACCAAAAACATTTATTTTGGAATAAAATAAGACAATTTTTTATTTGACGAAATATTAGCATTTGACTCAAACCCATAGAGAGAACCTGAGGATTGATATTGTATTGAATGCTTTTTGGACAGCACATTTGATGTTTTATTGCAGTGTTTTTATTGTAATCGTTCCCTTCTGATTGTACTGTGAATGTGACCTTGTTTCTGAGGGGCATCTACTGTAGGAACAGAACAAGCACACACACGCATAAGCCACAAAGCATGTGCAATCACAGTGGACACAGCTTTAGGCATGAACGCTTGTTATGAGGAGGATAAAACGGCTTATGCACGCATGTGGCGAAACTGCTGAAAACAGTCATGTCTAGTGTCACAATAAAGGGTTTCAACACTTCAGTAAATGTTACATCTATTTTTGACTCTAGGTTTGACTCTAACTGAGTCAGACTGTCACTGAAGCCTAAAAGCTGTTCATGTGACAAAAACAAGCCCAGGTCCACTTTACAGCAAAAGAAAAGACTGTAAAATGTCCACTTTACAGCAAAAAGACTGTAAAATGTCCACTTTACAGCAAAGAAAATACTGTAAAATGTCCACTTTACAGCAAAAAGAAAGACTGTAAAATGTCCACTTTACAGCAAAAAGAAAGACTGTAAAATGTCCACTTTACAGCTAATTTACAGCAAAAGAAACACTGTAAAATGTCCACTTTACAGCAAAAGAAAAGACTGTAAAATGTAAACTTTACAGCAAAATAAAAGTCAGTAAAATGTCCACTTTACAGCAGAAAAACTGTAAAAATGTCCACTTTACAGCAAAAGAAAAGACTGTAAAATGTCCACTTTACAGCAACAAATGTCAGTAAAATGTCCACTTTACAGCAAAAAAAACTTTTAAATGTCCACTTTACAGCAACAAAGACTGTAAAATGTATAACATGAAGTATTTTTAGCATCATTGTGATTTTTGCATGAGTATTAAGCCCATCCAGCAAACACCAAACACTGACAGCAGTTGTAAAAGAGGAAAGTTTAAAAACTACATATTTTAGGTTTGGTGTTAATTGTTACTGATTAGTACTGAGGACAAAAAACACTTCAACAATAACCCAATTTTACTTCTGAGTTTAATTTTTTGTGTTATTTTATTTTTTGCAATACTCTTTTTGCATCAGTGTTTTTTATTTTACATTATAATCTATTTAATGTAATACAATAATATACAATATGTCAAAATGTATGTAAAATAGTGAAATCTACATAATATATTATTTTATGAATTAACATTTTAAAATATACAATTCAATATCAGCCTTTAAAGTAATATTTTTCTTAAATATAATGTGACTTTTTGTGTCTGTCTTTTGTTCAGACATCATTCTATGATGAAAAATTCAGTTATGTCCTCATAATATTGACTGTTGTGTGCCAGTGTTATTTTACTATCATCGAGATACTATTATAATATTTTGCAATAATTATTTTTTTTGTATTCATTTTTATTTCAGTTTTGGTTTTATTTATTTTAGTACATTAAATGAATATACTAAAAAAGTGACTAGCTGGAAAAAAAGTTTATTTCTGTTAACATTTCTTTTGTTTCAAGTATAAAAACAGTTTTTGACACACTTTGCATGATTACTTCTAACCGTACATCATTTGAATAAAGATAAATCATAAAGCAGACGCAGTTCTTCCTATCTTACGTTTGTGTGAGGAATCAAGCAGATGCAGCCTATTATCCGATTCCCTAAAACCCCACAGTTTTTCCCAAAGGAGGTTTGGGACTCCGGGCTGGATTTAGGTGGCTTTAGTGGTAACAGGGTGGTCCTCTTCTGCCTACAGACTCAATAAATACAGCGCTGCTCTTCAGGCCCAAACATTCACAGCAATTTATAGGTGGAGAAGTATAAATACTGCAGACGATTACTCTGATAAGCGTCTGGATGCGTCCTGTATTTCACCTCTATTATGACAAACCAGGATAATCTGAATTAAAGATCCTCTCGGTGTGCATGCGAGGAATTTGACGCGGGACGTTTTGGGTTCACTCGAGGTCCAGACACACGGGACCCTACAGGCCGAGTGTCCTAAACGCAGCCGTCCGTCTCGGAAACAGACACAGGAAGAGGGAGAAATGCATGTAATTTGTGAGGTCAAAGGTCAGACTCACACGGTCATGCCTGCTGCCTCAGACAAACAGAGACGCTGCAATTATGCTCTTAGCCAACAATCATCCCACATCCAGACAGATGCAGGTTTCAAGTCCAGAACGCACTTATGCTGGGAGCCGGAGTCATCTGCTCAGAATCAGAAAGGCTTAGTTATTACTTGTTGTGAGAGATGGGAGGCATAATAATCGGACATAGGAAAGCTCGTCAGATGACCCGGAGACACAGTGTTTCTGGACACACAGAAGTATCCAGGGTTGGATTGCGCCCCCTGCTGACACGCTCAATAAATACAGCCTTCTGCCTTCAACTGCAGAAACCTCAGTGCAGTGAAATTGTATCATCATAAAATAAGTATTATTGTTTTGCATTACAAATTATATTATGAGCTTAACAATTTGGGGGGAAAGTTGAATTTGGAAATGTCTCGGCAATCGGCTTTAAAAGAGCAGGACTGGATCTGAACAGAGATGCTACACATTTACTTCTATTATCATTCATATGTCATTATTGACATTTATTTTGGGTTGTTTAAATACAGTGTAAGACACAGACATGGCATTGTTAATTACATTATAATATTTAGCCACTTAAAAGGTTCTATTTTTGCACCCTTCATGTTTGCCAGAACTAAGTATTGAAATGATACTAATAATAATACATTACCCAACCTCAGCAAACAAACCTACAACCAAAACATTATAATTACTGACATTTTCTAAATATTAATATTTGGCTGAGATACAACTATTTGAAAATCTGGAATCTGAGGGTGCAAAAAAATCTAAATATTGAGAAAATCATCTTTAAAGTTGTTCAAATGAATTCTTAGCAATGCATATTACTAATAAAAAATTTAGTTTTTATATATTTACAGTATGAAATTTACTAAATATCTTTATGGAATGTGATCTTACTATCCTAATGATTTTTGGCATAAAAGAAAATGATAATTTTGAGCCATACAGTGTATTGTTGTCTATTGCTACAAATATACCCGTGCTGCTTATGACTGCTTTTGTGCTCCAGGGACACATGTCATAAATAAGTCAATACATAACAAAAAAAAATGTTTTCAATCAACTTCAACTTTCATTTTTACGATTCAACCAGACAATGTTTGAGCTGAAATGGCTCGTCGAGGCAGTTTGATAACATAACTTCAACTCTTCAATTTTTAAGTTAAATAAATTGGAAAGTTTTCACAGTGTGTGGGGGTACAAAATGTAATTAAAAACAATTTGTATTTGCATGAAATTATGTTATGCATATATTATTGGAGACAAAATCACAATTTGATAATTGGTCTTTGTGAGCTGGATTATGACGCTGGTATTTTAACAGTGCTGTTATAGTGGCTTCACACTGATTCAGTTCCACAGTTATGCGGGATTATGTTTTAATTGTAGTTTTACATTGTTTGATTGTTTCGTGTCATTAAAATGGCATTAAGTGTTTCAACTCAAATTCTTAACATCAAACATGTGTCCCTGGAGCACAACAGCAGTCATAAGCAGCACAGCTATATTTGTAGAAATAGACAAAAATACATTCTATGGGTCAAAATTATACATTTTTATTTTATGCCAAAAATCATTAGATATTAAGATCATGTTCCATGAAGATATTTTGTACCGTAAATATATGAAAACTTAATTTTTGATTAGTAATATGCATTGCCAAGAACTTCATTTGAACAACTTTAAAGATGATTTTCTCAATAATTAGATTTTTTTGCATCCTCAGATTCCAGATTTACAAATATTGTCCTATCATAACAAACCATACATCAATGGAAATATTATTTATTCAGCTCTCAGATGATGCATAAATCTGAAAATGTGA
The DNA here is from genome assembly GCA_027564155.1 of Gymnocypris eckloni scoliostomus. NCBI lineage: Eukaryota > Metazoa > Chordata > Actinopteri > Cypriniformes > Cyprinidae > Gymnocypris > Gymnocypris eckloni. The sequence goes on from CM050422.1 coordinate 32,324,817, forward strand.
CCCTTGTGACTGGTTTTTGCTCCATGCATCCTCGTGTAGACACACCAGGGCTTCTGTCAGGTCCGTGTGATCATGAATCCACACAGATACGGCCAGAGCCAGCCATCGCTCAGATGAAATCAGGATCCTAATCTGCGAGATTATCGCACAGCCAGCGAATGTAAGCAAACACTCCGGACATTAATGTAATGATAACCATGTGCTAATGCCCGGCTGAAGCAGCGCCGCATCTAATCTGGTGCCACACGAGGAGCTGGGCTTGTTGTTGTAACCCAGGTTGTTCAATCCCAGCGTTTCTGTGCAAACACTGCTGCAGTGCCTCGGTCGTAAGCCTCGCTTGATGGAAGCACAATATTAGCCGAGCTCAGCGCCGTGTGCTTTCCCATCTGAGCGTTCTCACAGGGGCTGTTAGGTGACAGTATTAGACTCGGTTCAGTCCTGTTTGACTGAGTTTCTGTGTGAAGAGTTCAACAGCTGAACCAGACGGCCCTGTCCCACAGACACACGCCTCAGAGCCAGCACATGGAAGATGATACTTCACCAACACGTGTTTGACATTTAACTACAAGGTATGACCCAAAACTACTGCATTATACTATCTATACATAGTCCAATAATTCAAGCGACTGAAATCAAGAATAAGACTGATATTAATACGAGTTTAATGACGCTGCATTTAAACAAGCGAAAATCTCAAACGTTTTCAGTATTTAGATATATAACAATAATTTCATCTGATGATTTTTGTATTGCACAGTATAGAAGAACTTTAAAAGATGTGCATAATAATGAAAAAATGATTAATTGAAAATGTAAGGCAAGTGGTTGCAATCAATTCATTTTACCTACATTTAAATAAACACATTTTGCTGAAAGTTACTAAACTAAATTAGTTTATTTAAATGTAGGTTAAAAATTGATTGCAGAAACTTACTTTAAAAAAATGTTAATTCAATTAATAATTATTTGTTTCAGTGTATAAAGGTAGCTAATGTAAATTGCAATGAATTATATATTTTCATGAATAATTAAAACTAATGTTAAAATGCATTAGAATATGTGAAGTTTTAAGGCATAACAAAATAATATTTTTATGGTTACAGTTATTTATGAGATCATACAATGCATTATAAGGTGCATTGCAAGGCATTACAATATTAAGTGTTACCAAAAAACTATAAGCTATTAAGAAGATATACATTAATGTCATAATTTGCTGTAAAGCTGCTTTGAAATTGCATTTATTGTGAAAAATGACTTGCACTTTAAAGGTAAATTCATATTAGATGTGAATCCTCATTTGCAGATTGAGCTCTTTAAGTGATCTTTATATTGATGATTAAAGGACGTTTAATGCTTTAATATTTGTATTTAAGCGTTATGAAAACCTGATGTGGAAAATCCCCAAACAGAGCACAAGGTCTGTCAAGCTATTGTTCATTATAGACTGCCCGGTAAACACAGATTTCATGTCATTTATCATGTAAAGAGAGAAGAAAAAGGCCTGTGTGTGGTCTCGTGTGTTCAGGCACGGGTTTGCTTTTGGATGTTTCATCTTTCATTCGTAGATTAAGATGCATATTATCAATAACCCATGAAATACTTATCATGTTACGTCTCGTGTTCTCACCAATCTCAGACACAAGCATGGGATCGATGAAGCTGGCTTTGCTGCTGACACAAGCCCGTGTTTCAGGTTGATCCAGGATTTACTGCTTGTTTATAAATACCAATTATTATATGCAGAGACCATAACTAGCAGGCAAAGAGTTACATTAAAACAAGCTTAAAGTCAATCAAATATCAATCTGACGGATCAAATATAGGGAAAATGAGAAAAGAGAGGATCAACGGGACTCAAACAGATGCATTAACAAAGAGAAGATGCAATAAAACTAGCAATCTGCATTATAAAGCTGCTCGGTATATTTAACAACGTTTTATTAATATGAAATATTCAATATATTCAGTGGGTAAAATCTAAAAATATAACATGTTTGGGGTTTTGTTTTGTTTTTTAGTAATAAGGTCTATTTGTTATCCCATAGTATTTATTATTAGTTATATATATAATCTTCATTTGTTTCTGTACTTCACCATATAGGGACAAATTTAACCCAAATATTAGCTAAATCTGACAAAACCTCCTTTTGGGGACATGCTTGTTTGTAAAAAGTCAATACTTGTTTTTCTAAATTATAAAAATGCACAAGGATTTGTATTGTATTTATAACTAGCTGTATATAAGAAAATAGTAGAAGTCTGTGGACTGCCCCCCCTTTAGGTAATGAAGTAAATGTGTGTGTACTTAACCTATTATTAACCAAATTTTGGGGATAAATTTGTGCCTAAAAGTGAATTAAGTGAATAAATAAAAACTAAGAAACGTTATCTGTTGTGATAGTTTAAAACAATGCATATATATATATATATATATAATTTATTTGAATGTGTTTACATGCAGCACAGAGTTGTTCACACGTGATCTATAAGTCTGCAGGACTTGAAGAAACCAAAGGAGTTCGCGGGGAATTATACCATGTGTACACTGTCGGAATGAGGAGGTAAAAGTGAAGTTAAGAGGCAAAACTCAAAGGAATGTCAGAAATGCAGTAGACTTTAATTCTGAAGGCTCTGCTCGTGATCGTGATTTGGCCCAGAAACGGCTGTAACCGGAGCGGTTCTGAGAGATTCGCTTTCTGGGTTCTCAGGAGTCCACCTTGTGATTCTAACAAGCCGCAGGTAAATGTTATGTTGTAGGACAATATCACAGCCAACACGAATCCCAAAACTAGGTCGAGTCTAGTCTATATGAGAGGAACGAACACCGAGATCTGTGCAAATATTAGTTCAGGTGCCGCTGCACTCAGACTATCAACGCCACGTTCACATGAGCTTTTGAACAGATCTCCCAGAAACCCACGCGCTCATTACTGAACGTCACCGCAAAGCATCTTCCCCCAAACGCCCGTGTGGGTCCCTGAGGTCATTTGGCTAAGTGCAGTGTTTATGCTAACTAACTAGCCCCTTGATGTGCATCCACTTACTGCAGTCGTGCAAGGTAAGCAGCAATCAAGTCCCGTATAACTTTCATCACGCTATCGGCCCTCGTGCTTCACACCGTTCCTCAGGTGTCCGCGCCTCCTCGTGCTTATCTTGTCTCGAGCACGTCACGGCGCGCTTGGGTGGTCGTGTTATCTACGACAGCTCGTTCCCAGAACAAGTGCAAGAAGAACGAGCACATCGCGTCGAGGGAGTTCAAAAGCAAGTCGTGTTGTAAAGTGCATTGGGCAACTCAACGACATGACGCCTACTTACATTCCTCGGCTCAAAGTGATGTTGATTACTCAGGAACGAGCTACTTTTTCCAACAACAGGCCATAATCAAAGCTCCTAAAATCTGCTTTCTCTCAGTATGTGGCCATGGCCAGTCAGATTCACTGTTCATTCTGAAGGTATAGCTACTGAACCAGTCTGTTTTCTACTCAAATGTTTCCTAACACTTTATTTTAGGGTCTCTTAACTTGTTGCTTATTAGCATGCATATTACTACAATATTAGCCATTTATTATAGCAATTAAGCACATATTAATGCCTTATTCTTCATCCAATACCTAAACTTAGCAACTACCATACTAATTATTCATAAGCAGCATATCAGGGATTTATTTAGGGAAAAGTTGTAGTTAATAATGAATATGTGAAGAGCTCTTTTCCAAAACGCTATAAATCCATTTTAATAGTTTTCATGAAAATTGACATTTTTTTACCTAGACCCATACATTTTGTTAATATTCAATTGATCATGTTAAAATGGTCTGTTGGCTCAGTCTGAACATGTTAAACAATGATTGTTGATCCGTTCCTGTTCAAAAGTGTTAAAATGTTTAAATACTGGTGTATATCGTGGCTTTGGAGGAGCTGTAGAAATGTGATTCTAGTTGTATTTAGTGTAAATCTGTTCAAGTGTAATGCTGTCACTTGAGAGCTTTTTTGTACTAATTACAAACCTGAAGTCTATGATATGTAAGCTATTATCGATTAGCTCTAAACTTGAAATATTCAGATGTTTAAGTCCCTCAACTATTGTCTAAATAATTGCTACACTATTTTGTCAGTTTGAACTAAATGCAAAATGTCTCACTCTGCCTATAAATGTATTGAGGCAACAGATTTCAGTAACACTTTATTTCAATAGTCCACTTTAGACACTTTTCTACTAACAGTGAGTAACTCTGCAACTACATGTCATCTAGCAGTCATTGGAGTATTAGTAGACTGTCTGATTAATATCTAACACTTTATTTGAATGGGTCCACAACATACAACATGAGAAAACGTTGCAAGTAAATGTCAACGTATTCTTGTTCAGCAAACATTCATTTAGAAACACAATAAACTGATCTATCATTTTGGTAGTTATATACGTGACCCTGGAGCACAGAAGCAGTCATACGCAGCACAGCTATATCTGTAGAAATAGACAACAATACATCTGTATGGGTCAAAATTATACATTTTTATTTTATGCCAAAAATCATTAGGATATTAAGATCATGTTCCATGAAGATGTTTGTACCGTAAATATATCAAAACTTAATTATTGATTAGTAATATGCATTGCTAAGAACTTAATTTGAACAACTTTAAAGATGATTTTCTCAATATTTAGATTTTTTTGCACAGATTCCAGATTTATAAATATTGTCCGATCATAACAAACCATACATCAATGGAAATATTATTTATTCAGCTTTCATATTATGCATAAATCTCAATAAAAAAAAATCCCTAATGGCTGGTTTTGTGGTCCAGGGTCACATATGTAGAAATATAGGAGCTTCATAAATGAACTCAGCTGTTATGTTTCTTTCTGAAAGCAATCCATGCTACAAAGCAAATATATCTGGGATTTAGTTTGAACAGTTAAACCTCAACAACTGATGCATAAACTTTAAGAACGGTGATAATCAACAAATGTGAAACGATGTGCTCTGAACACCACAACAACAAAATCAATAATGACACAATAAAAGTCAGCAAACAGCGAAATAATCCTATTGCTGCAGTGCATGCTGGGAACTCACAATCCCGTATCGTTTAGTTCAGTTTGAAATGCTTTGCTCAGTCAACTGTGTCTGACTGGATGACGCAACATTTGCTGGGATTCATGGGCTGACGTGGGTTTTCAAGTAGTTGACATTTCATGACTCAAAAGATGCCGTAAAATGGAAAATATGTAGACTACAGTGTGTATAGTCTAGCTAACCTCCTTTAAAACTATTTTAATGATGAGTAGCTTGACAAACCTTGGAGTTTCCTGACACAGAATAGCACCACGGAAAGACTGATATTGCTTCATTTTATGTATTTGCATGCCGTTTTGTTCAGGATGACTGTTGTTGCTGTTCTAGTGTGTTCAGGACAGAGATTTACTCTCATCCGCTCGTGAAGCTCAACTCTGGGAATCCATTAAGCTGCTGACACACACACACACACACACATCGCTTCAATCTCAACATGAGAAACAGAGGGCCATCATTCTTTCCATTTACCCTCTTCGCTTTTAATTTTTGGATAACAAATAATGCAGTTGCAGCATGTAGTGTTACAAGCCTCTGAGAGCCCGTCATCACCATCATGGAAAGACCAAGTCTCATTTGTGAACTACTTCAGAATAATCAACGTCTGGTGACTAAAATGTTAAACAAATGAAAAAAGCTCTTATATTTGAGCTCCGTCTTTGTGTGGATTCCAGCTCTGCTCAATCTGGACAATCTCAGCCATCTTCACGATGCTTTTAAACACAATTGAAGGAGTTTGCATGCATGTTGCATGTTTTTACATGTATGTTACATATTTTTGCATGCATGTTGCATATTTTTGCATGCATGTTGCATATTTTGCATGCATGTTACATATATTTGCATGCATGTTGCATATTTTTTGCATGCATGTTGCATATTTTGCATGCATGTTGCACATTTTTTATGCACGTTGCATATTTTTTTCATGTATGTTGCATATTTTGTATGCATGCTGCATATTTTGAATGCATATTGCATATTTTTGCATGCATGTTGCATATGCACTCCAAATCATGCATTAAATAAAAAAACTTGGCACAATTTAATATTTGCATGCAAAGCTTTTTGCGACCCGTTTTGAGTGTCCAGACATCTGAGTGTGCTGGCTGAGACGCTCAGAGGCGCTCGGTGCTGTCGCCGTCCCATGTTCCCTCATTCCTAGCCTGTGCCTTTGGGCTGGTGATGATGGTGATGGGGTTGTTCTTGCGAATCCATTTCCTGTCCTCCACACCCACACTAATTAGATATTTGGGTGGCCCTGTTTATTGACTTTGCTGAAGAACGGTGGATTATATTAACATTTGCACACCGCTTTCTCAGCAGTGCAGCATTACTGGGCCCGTCCCAAGAGAGCCGTTGGAGACGGGACGGAGCGATGTGATTGGGAAGGGAGGGGAACGAGCCACGGCCGCCGCTTTACTCTGACCGTCTGTACAACAACACGCCACAGTGACCGATTTCATAAAGCTGCACTTTTATTAGCACCTCATAACACACAGAACTGATGCAGATTTATGCGATCGGAAGCTAGCAGCTAAAATGCACATGTTGGACATCTCATTAAAAAATATAGTTTTCTTCACAGCATTTATTACTATTTTCTTTTGAATTAGCCGATATTGAAAACACATTGCTTACTTAATTTAACTGCACATTCATCAGAATATAAGCTCTTTAAAGTAGAATTAATAAAGAGATAACAAAATAAATAAATTGAGCATTAAAGATAGAAAAGTGTATGTTAGTTAAGAATGTTTTCCTGTTGTCTTTCAATTTGACTTTCATAAAATATGTATAATAAAAATGATTTGTCTGCCAAATTCGGTCATGATGAGCTGAATTAAGTTTGAAGGGGTAGATGTTTGAATATTAAATTCAATAAGTGTCTGCATCATCTAATTTCCTCAAAGCTCAAATAAAGCTTCATTTCTGAACGAGATTTTATCCAAACTAAAAATATCACCACACAAACATAAGCAATACTTCAGAAACTCTTTACAGTTTTACATCTTAATCATGCTTTATTTATACATTTGGATGTTTATGTATAAATCATGAATATATAGTTATGAATACAAACATATTCTTTATGCATACATTTCATTTTTATACATACATCAGATATATTTCATGCACTTTGTCATTGTCAACTTAATATTTCATCAGGCACTTTTCACGTGCTGTATTTAAGAAGCAAGTGCAATAACAACACTTATGAACTCATGCATACTGTGTTTATCTTTGGTAACCATAAATAACTCAACGATATTGAACTGAAACACGCATTTCATGAACAGAAACAAAACAGTGACGTGAAGAAGATATGAACTGATGATTTCTACACATGACCTCCTCAAACTACAGATTTAAAGGGTGGCTAATATTTATTTATATTAATCATTTTTATTTAATGTTTTAGGTGATCAGAACTGTGAAATACAGAAAATAAATGTATGTTGTTCAATAAAGTAATATTTTCCATTACATTTACATATCTAGAACAATATTTTCCAGATGTATAATATGTTCAGATGTAGAACTCTGTATTTTATAGTATTCAGTTTGTTTCATTAGATTGTGTTGTATATATTTTTACAGATACACATATCTTGTCTAGCATGAAACTGATCCATATCATTGCCCATATCTGCAAGTATCACCCTTTTGACAAATGAAGTTCAACGTTTTACTCTATCTGTGACCCCGGAGCACAAAACCAGTCATAATTGTCAATTTCTCGAAACTGAGATTTATGCATCGTCTGAAAAAAAGCAAAAAATCAACATTATCATTTGCATGATTTGATTTAGTTTGCTATAGTTTTTCACGTATGGGGTATTTTATTTGACATGTCTGTGTCCTTTATCCACGGCCGAGCAATAATAAATCCTGTGATCACTGACATGAACAGAAAATACAGTGTGAAATAAAATATACTATAATAATTAACAACAATTCATTATGTAATGCTTTATTTTAAGATGTGTTTGTTGCACGTGTTACATGTACTTACTATTTTAATAACAATAAATTATGCATAATTACAAGTAACCCTAATCCAACCTAACAATATAGTAAATGCATGTTAATAATTAATATCACTCAGTACTTATATGTGACCCTGGACGACAAAACCAGTCATAAGGGTCATTATTTTAAAACTAAGATTAATGCATCATCTGAAATCTGAATAAATAATATTTCCATTGATGTATGGTTTGTTATGATCGGACAATATTTGTAAATCTGGAATCTGAGGATGCAAAAAAATCGAAATATTGAGAAAATCATCTTTAAAGTTGTTCAAATTAAGTTCTTAGCAATGCATATTACTAATCAAAATTACGTTTTGATATATAGTACAAATATCTTCATGGAACATGATCTTAATATCCTAATGATTTTTGGCATAAAATACAAATGTATAATTTTGACCCATACACTGTATTGTTGTCTATTTCTGCAGATATAGCTGTGCTGCGTATGACTGCGTCTGTGCTGCAGGGACACAGCTTTGCTCTTCT
>CM050422.1:32335927-32338427 GCA_027564155.1 Gymnocypris eckloni scoliostomus
TGCAGACGTCATTGCATTGTGTTTTAGAGTTAACAGAAACATGCGTGAAGTACTGATAATGTTGTGTAATGAGCTGCCAGTGCTTTTTCACAGTTCAGCAAGCTTGGGAAAATGTGTGGACAAGATTTAAATAATGAGTTGAAATGACTTTCATTATGCCTAAACTATTACGTTTTTAAACTGAAGTGTGTGGACACTTCTGAGTTGTTATAGTCCATTAAAATTCATGAAAGTACCATAGTCTGAATTCATCAAATTGCCAGCAATATTGGGAAAATGTGTTTAAATATTGAGTTAAAATGACTTAGATTATACTTAAAAACCTTTAAAGGAATTTGTCTGAATATTTGTAGAGCAGATGCAGCTTTAATTCATGAAATTGCCAGCAATATTAGGAAAATGTGTGGACAAGATTGAAATATTGAGTTGAAATTATTGAAAACTTTTTTCAAGTTTTTTTTTTATTAAAGTCGATGTATTTTTTGGACTCTTTTTGCTACAGATACAGTCTGAATTCATGAAGGTTTCCAGCAAGATTGTCAAGATGAAACACCGATGTATTTTTGGACTGCTACAACAGTCTGAATTCATGAAGGTTTCCAGCAAGATTGTCAAGATGTCATTTGACTGCTTAAAACTGTCTTTTCTAATTAATGATCTGAACATTTTGTGACGTCTATATTTAGTGTCAATTTAAAATTGTAAGCGACAGCATTTTTCAGTTTTGCTGTTTTGTTGACTAAACTGGACACACACACACACACACACACACACACACACACACACACAATAAACAGGATTAGTTTGTAACTAATGCTTAGTTTATGCACTGCTTCATTGTCAAGTCAAGAAACTAACAATTTAGTTGTCTAAGATTGCCGGGCCTTCGGTGAAAGTGGTGCTTTCTTTCTCCAGCCGTTCAGATGCGGGACGTCCAGACGCTGTACTGAATGATGGCTTGTTTCACCTCCTGACCCTTTACCCTCCACATTCTGCCCTCGGGTCATGTGTGAATGCTTACATTTGACTTGTGAATCTAGAACAAATATACAGGCCTTCACTGAATGTGCAGCCTTTCTGGAGCAAGGAGAGAATATGAACATATTTACACCGCTCGGATTCATACTTATAGATTTCTCCATTGATGTAATGAAAAAACATTGATTTTTATTATATTCATTATCATTTGCATGATTTGATTTAGTTTGCTATAGTTTTTCACGTGTGGGGTATTTTATTTGACATGTCTGTGTCCTTTATCCACGGCTGAGCAATAATAAATCCTGTGATCACTGACATGAACAGAAAATACAGTGTGAAATAAAATATACTATAATAATTAACAAAAATTCATTAGGTAATGCTTTATTTTAAGATGTGTTTGTTGCACGTGTTACATGTACTTACTATTATAATAGCAATAAATTATGCATAATTACAAGTAATCCACCTAACAATATAGTAAATGCATGTTAATAATTAATATCACTCAGTACTTATATGTGACCCTGGACCACAAAACCAGTCATAAGGGTCATTTTTTTTTAAAACTGAGATTTATGCATCATCTGAAATCTGAATAGATAATATTTCCATTGATGTATGGTTTGTTATGATCAGACAATATTTGTAAATCTGGAATCTGAGGGTGCAAAAAAATCTGAATATTGAGAAAATCATCTTTAAATTTGTTCAAATTAAGTTCTTAGCAATGCATATTACTAATCAAAAATTAAGTTATAGTATATTTACGGTAGGAAATATATTATTGGAACATGATCTTAATATCCTAATGATTTTTGGCATAAAAGAAAAATTGATCATTTTGAGCCATACAATATATTTTGGCTATTACTACCAATATAGCTTATGACTGCTTCTGTGCTCCAGGAACACATCTGTATAATTACACTGTAACAAGAACGCCTTTAAATAAAGTGTAACCTAAAGCTGTTATGTTAAAAATCTGACATACATAAATTCTCCTCACACTTAATATTTGTTTCTGAGCAGGCTAAGGCTAAATCTAATCTCATGGCAAATAAATCTGAAAAGTAGTAATGACCCAAAAGAATCAAGTGGGCAGCACAAATCCTGCTATCTCCGAGCTGAGCTGAGGTCAGTGTTGTCCGAGTCAGGGGTCATGAGCAGAGGTCAGAGGTCATGTAAACACTGCAGTGGCTGGAGAAGAGCTGGTCCACTGCCCTCTGCTGCACACGAGCCAAACTCCACCTCAATCACTGTACTGTCAGCCTGTCGGGTTCAACAGCGGAGTGTCTGTTTACACTGAGTGCACAGACACAGCCCGTGCTGCTGGCAAAGGCTGTTTACACTGACTCCGCCCACTGACGCGTGATTGGATCAATCAACACTAAACAAGACGCTAATGTAGATTCAGCGTCAGTGACGTAGATAGTAAAGCGCGCGCTTTTCGACGCGATCGACCCGAGTTCGAATCCATCTTTTGCTTTCTCCCTTTTCCAAATCTCATATCGCATCA
>CM050422.1:32343427-32425927 GCA_027564155.1 Gymnocypris eckloni scoliostomus
GGTCACGAAAGGACACGCAAAGGTCACGCGGGGCCGGTGACCTCCGAGGTGTCGACAAGAGGGTAAAAGTTTATTAAAGAGTCGCTCGGTAAAATGGGAAATAATCAAGTCACACTTATATGGCTTTATTATACATTGTAATTATAAAAAGCAACTCTAATGAGAGATGTACCCTTCTTGAGTTTGCTCAGTTTATGTATTTCAATGAATGCATTTACTACGATGCCTGTGCTTTTGACCAATTTCAGGAACTTTCCGTGAATTGAAAGCATCTGTCTTTGTGCTGCTGATAAATACTAGGGTTAATTCAGGCTAATTGGAAAGAAAGTGAATTTACCTGAATTCACCCTATAATTAATGAACAGAAACGTCATTGTAGGACCGAGTTAAACTGAAGTAAAACAGATGATATCTCCTGATTCTCTTCAGGGAGGTCCAGCACAGACCTTCACAGACCTACAGAGAGTGATTTGAGCTTCGGAGATGTTTGTAGGATCGTCACCAAAAGACCTCTCAACGTGTCCAGTCTGTAAAATCTTCATTTGCTCCTAAATGTGATCTCAAAGCCGCCTGACCGCCACGCATTGGGTTCTGGAACAATGTGAGGTTTGTTTCTGTGCTGCTGAGTCACTGTTGGAGGGACCGGGTCGAGTCTTTTGTCCATGTTTAGCTCTGAAGGATCTCTTTGGGAGTACGTCCATTTGCTCCGATAATGGATTATAGACAGTGAGAGAGCTTCCAGCTGGTGCTGGCCTACGCTGATGAAAAGCAGACCTCTCCGGTCCTGTGTGTGTGTGTGTGTGTGTGTGTGTGTGTGTGTGTGTGTGTGTGTGTGTGTGTGTGTGTGTGTGTGTGTGTGTGTGTGTGTGTGTGTGTGTGTGTGTGTGTGTGTGTGTGTGTGTGTGTGTGTGTGTGTGTGAGAGAGAGTGCGTGCGTGCGTGCGTGTGTGTGTGTGTGTGTGTGTGTGTGTGTGTGTGTGTGTGTGTGTGTGTGTGTGTGTGTGTGTGTGTGTGTGTGTGTGTGTGTGTGTGTGTGTGTGTGTGTGTGTGTGTGTGTGTGTGTGTGTGTGTGTGTGTGTGTGTGTGTGTGTGTGTGTGTGTGTGTGTGTGTGTGTGTGTGTGTGTGTGTGTGTGTGTGTGTGTGTGTGTGTAAATTTGCAGTGTGTGTGTGTGTGTGTGTGTGTGTGTGTGAGCATTTGAGACGTCACTGAACAGAGACAACATCTCGGTCCTTAAAATCACGCGATTAAGATCACAAATCACTTTTTACACAAATAGACTATATTCGTCTGTTGCATTATTTCCCAAAAAGCATTATAGAGGTGAAATGAAGGGAAAAAAATGTTTTGTTTTGCATGTTTGTTTGTGTTTTGTAGTGACATCTATTGAATATGCCATTGTTGAAAATACTACATTTAAAAAAAAACATATTATCTGATTTATGTTGCTTATTTAATGTTCTACTGCTGTGAAATGAAAGATTGACATTGTGTGTAGAAAGGATGGACTGCTGTGTAAATTCTCAGTCCTATTAAAAGCAGTTCATTTTGACGTGCTAAAGAGTGTGAGAGCTTGGTTTGTGTCGTGAACAGAGAAATTGTCTCGGTCCTAAGAACACTGTTTATATGTGAGTAGAGTTATTTTACAAATAGAAAGGTTTATGATATATTAATTATTTCCCAAAATAGCATTATAGAGGTGAAATGAAGGGTTTATTTCTTTGCACATGTTTGTTTGTGTTTTGTAGTGACAACATAAATGTATGCCATTGATATGAAAATACTACATTTACAAAAAAGAATATTATAATTTATGTTGCATTTAATGTTCTACTCAGACAACGTGTTGAAAGTGAAAGGTTGACATTGCACACAAAAAGAAAGAAAAATCTCTCATAAAAGCTGAAGGACTTTAAAATCAGAATAAAAGTATATATTTTTCTATAGATGGAAAAATAAACAACGTTGTTTTGTTTCTATTTATTGCTGGCAACAGAACACTGTTTATATGTGAGTAGAGTTATGAAGCGAGCAATGAAAGGTTTATGATATATTAATGTTTTTTATGGGCTAGATATAGCTTTCACTGGCATTTTTAGTGGGTTTATTTCTGTGGCACAGTAATATAGTTGTGTTATGGCCGCAACCACAACATAAATGTGATGCCACTCGTGATATGAAACACGGCTTTTTCATTTTTAGAATGTTATAATTCTGTACGATTTGAACATTCTATCAGACAACGTGTTGAAGTGAAAGTACGCGCATCTATGTGTGCTGAGAGACTGCTCTCTCTGAAGCTGAAGGACTTTAGCATCAGAATCAGCAATATGACTTCTATAGATGGAAAAAATAAACAACGTTCTATTTATTTCTATTTATTGCTGGCAACAAATTATGAATGGTAAATGAGAGTACAATTCCAGTGATGTCACTTTCAATTAAAAATACGTTTTTTTTAAATAAATGTGATTGATAGCAAATATAGTCCACGCTTTATCAAAGCAATGTTTTGGTGTTAAAACAATTCATTATTTTAAACTGACGGCCTAAAATTATATTTAAAAATATTTATAAAAACCACTACACCATTAGTGTTTTTGTTTAATAAATCTGAATGAACACACATTGATTTGAATACTAAATAGGCAAATTTTTGTGTTTTTGTCTTTAGTGTGTGTGTGTGTGTGTGTGTGTGTGTGTGTGTGTGTGTGTGTGTGTGTGTGTGTGTGAGAGAGAGAGAGTGAGTGCGTGTGTGTGCCGTGCGTGTGTGCGCGTGTGGTGTGTGTGTGTGTGTGTGTGTGTGTGTGTGTGTGTGTGTGTGTGTGTGTGTGTGTGTGTGTGTGTGTGTGTGTGTGTGTGTGTGTGTGTGTGTGTGTGTGTGTGTGTGTGTGTGTGTGTGTGTGTGTGTGTGTGTGTGTGTATAAGTGTGTATGTGTGTGTGTGTGTGTGTGTGTGTGTGTGTGTGTGTGTGTGTGTGTGTGTGTGTGTGTGTGTGTGTGTGTGTATGTGTATGTCTGTGTGTGTGTATGTGTGTGTGTGTGCGCGTGCGTGTGTGCGCGCGTCAGAGAGTAGGAGAAAAGCGGCAGAGGAAGAGAAAGAGACGGCGGGAGGCTGTTCTTCTTGTTCTGTGTATGTTCTGTCTTCCCTTTTTTATCTCCCATCAGGGATCCAAGAATGAATGGGCCTTGTTTATTGTTTTACCTCCAGTTCCTGAAATTGAAAATGTCCTGGACCGCTGCCAGTCACGCTGAGTGCCACCTCCGTCCCAAAATAGAGCTTCGGCTTTCTCCGAGCATCACCTCTCTTAAGACGGAGGGCCTGAGCGTCTCTGCTCTTCATGTGATGCTGACTTCATCGCACTGAACGGATCTGATCTGCGTTCACGCTCTTTGGCGGATCGCTTTCCCCTCGTTAAGAGCCTGACCACTTTTACAGATGATGTATTCATTCGTCTTGATGTCGGTGTTTGATTTACTTAACCTAAAAGTTAAACATCTGAGACGCACGGGCAGCTGTCGGCTTTTAAAGGGGAAGAGAGTGTACAATGTTGCTTAATTTGCCGGGGGGCTTTCGCACCGCTGGGACCACCCATAGAGCTGTCATCTAAACATCACACACAAACCACCCAGACCGGCCAGTGCCAGCCAGCCTCTGTCCCTCACACACACCGCTCGAGCCGGGAACACACGCCGCTGCGCGCGCGCTGCGTTACACGCGTCACTGTGGAGGATTCCTCCAGAAACCTGCGCATGACCACATCTGTTTAAACATCTCATTTAACCAGACGGGAATCAGCTGCAATACAAGTGGAATGATCAAAACTTGCACATGCATTAATAAATAGGATGCACTTTATAGTCCACTTCAGACATTTGACTATAACTATAAGTAACTTTACAACTACATGTCTACTAACTCTCAGAGTGGACTGTTAGGTTAGGGTTAGGGTTAAAGATATTAAGCTGACCATCCACTAATACTTTAATTTGACATGTAGTTGCAAAGTTACTAACTGTTAGTAGAATGTCTAAATTGAACTATCCAAATAAAGGGTTACCAATAAAAGCTAATTTGTAATCAAATATGTATACATTTCATAAATCTTTTGATAGGAATGAACGGAGACATATTTGGCTATTTGCGAAATGAAGGTAACGTAATATGTCCCTATTTATATTAGCCATCTATATTTAATATTATACTTATATAGGAAAAAATAATAGTTAGTACAATGCACTTGCAAAACACGGACACGCTTTATTTGAACGCATCGTTGTTACAGTGTAATTACATTGCATGCTGGGTAATATTAATTCATTACATGTACTTATGGATTTGGACTAGTTGCATGTAATTATGCATCATTTATTGTTAATATAATAGCACATGTAACGTGTCAAAAGGACACCTTAAAATAAAGTGTTACCCACTTCTGGGTAAGTTTGGAGACTGATTTGTTGGTATGGTTAAAGATATACAGAAATGAATTACAGATATAATTGCATGCAGTTATTTGTTCAATATAAAATCATGCATGCACACAATGCGTGCATTAAATGTTTTGCTCCATAGACATGTCATATAAAGAGGGTCTACTTAAGTCATATTTCTGTCCTTTGTTAATTTGAGTGGTTTAGCAGTGAAATAAAGTCATTCTGTGCATCTGAAGATCAGTTTCCAGAGACTCAGCAGATCAAGTGAATAATCAAACACATTGTTCTGATAGACTTTAAAACATCATGTTGTGTCGGTAACTGACTCTGTGTATTATAAATACTGTCACAGTAACAGTATTGTGTACTCTAATGATGCTCAAGTGCAACATTACTCATTTGTAATATAATGCGTAGTCTGTATTTTGTGTCAAAACATTACTAAAGAGGCCAAACAAATGATCGCATTCGCATTAATATTTCTGAATATGTCTCGAGCGGTCAGTGATGAAAGCATGCGGTTTGGACAGTGACCAGAAGAGGGCAGCAATAACACATATTCACCTCGAGATGGAATAGAAATCAACATCTGCTGGTTTTTGATTCGGAAGTTACATTAAGGGATGCTTTATTTGGGGGGTACAATATTGTTAAGAATTTCCCTTCATCTTTCATAGATCTAAATACATAAGTATATATCCAGAATAATCTTTTTGGAAGGTTTTTATTTCTATTTTTGTTATTTGTTTATTTATTTATTAGCTTATTTATTTTTGAGTGGGTCATATTCAGCATTCATAACATTCAGATTGAACATCTCTCTCTCTCTCTCTCTCTCTCTCTCTCTCTCTCTCTCTCTCTCTCTCTCTCTCTCTCTCTCTCTCTCTCTCTCTCTCTCTCTCTCTCTCTCTCTCTAGACATTAGGAGAAGTTTTTACACTTGAGTTGTATATCTATGGACCTAAATATAAACGTAGTAAGAGGGAGATTTATCAGTTACTCAATTTTATTTTCGGACAAGCAAAGTTAGCTGTTTGGCTCTCTCGTAAAAGCAAAATAGGTGGTATGGGACAAACTGATGTGGTACTGATTTATGAGGGTTTGATGAAGTCAAGGTTAAGAATAGAATTTGAATATTATCGACTGAATGAGAATATTGACGAATTCAAGTTTAAGTGGGCTATAAATAACTGTATTTGCGATGTCGACTACAATGGCAATTTACAAATCTATGTATAATTATATATGATGATAATGGTTGTAAAAAGGTTTATGGGAGTTTGTCTTTTTTATTAGTTTTCCTGTTGGCTAAATAATTTTGATTGAAGATTGTTTTTAATTTTTTGTAATAAAAGCTGTTCAAAGGTCAAAGGTCTCTCTCTCTCTCTCTCTCACTCTCTCTCTCTCTCACACACCTCTCTCTCTCTCTCTCTCACTCTGTCTCTCTCTCTCTCTCTCTCTCTCTCACTCTCTCTCTCTCTCTCTCTCACACTCTCTCTCTCTCTCTCTCACTCTCTCTCTCTCTCTCACTCTCTCTCTCTCTCTCTCTCTCACACACCTCCTGTTCATGCCTGATCTCGGTAGTTAATGTGCTCAGCTGCAAGTCAAATCAGTTTTGGTTCTCCTCAGGTAGCACTTCTGCTTACCAGGTGAGACGTGAACGCAGCTCTAACCCAGCGAAAGTGACAGTCCTTTCAGGAGGTTCCTGTCCACACTTCTGCCTGCTGCTATTTATACCTTCAAAAATAAGAAGCAGGACAGTTTGTGGCCCCTGTTCTATGGGAAACAAAACCTGATGGAAATCAGCCCGAACGCCTCCTCTCGCCCCGGCCCTGCGTCTCTTCAAAGCTTCTGTGAAAGACTATTTTTACAATTCTCCGTAAAATCAAGTCATGCACTGAAGTAGATGTTGAGTGGATTTTTACATTGTCTGAATAAATTGGCTGTTTGTTATAGTTCTTGGTGTTTGCAAGGTTGTTTCTAGTTTAATGTAAAAAAAAGACCAGTAAGTCTCTTTAAAGCAATAGTTCAATCAAAAATGAGCATTTGCTGAAAATGTGCTCAGCCTCCGGTCATCCAAGATTATAAGTTTGTTTCTTCATCATGTTTGTAGAAATGTCTCAGCAATGGATGCTCTGCAGTGAATGGGTGCCGTCAGAATGAGAGTCTGTTAAAAACATCACAATAATCCACAGCACTCCAGTCCATCAGTGAACATCTGGAGAAGACAAATCCAGCATTAAGACGTTTTTAATACGAGTACATAATCCATAATAACGCTTCCTCCAGTGAAAAAAAGAGCATCTCCTGTCGTCTCTCACATCAAAATCCAGACACATATTAGTTTAGATCTGTTTTGGCATCTGTGCAGATTTCTCTCCTGATTCAGACCAGAACACTTTTTTCACTGGAGGAAGCGTTATTATGGATTATGGACTCGTATTATAAACGTCTTAATGATGGATTTGTCTTCTCCAGATGTTCACTGACGGACTGGAGTGCAGTGGATTATTGTGATGTTTTTATTCTGACGGCACCCATTCACAGCAGAGCATCCATTGCTGAGACACATTTCTATAAACCTGATGAAGAATCAAACTCATCCTAATCTTGGATGAGCACATTTTCGGCACAATTTAATTTCTGGGTGAACTCTTCCTTTAAGACTGTGGTCTAGGGATTGAGGGACGTGAGTCTCTGTTGAGCATGTTTCACACCGCTGGATGTTTTTCTGTGATATGAAGAGTCAGAATGACTGGGGTTCATTCCACACACACACACACACACACACACACACACACACACACACACACACACACACACACACACACACACACACACACACACAGACACACACACACACACACACACACACACACACACACACACACACACACACACACAGACACACACACACACACACACACACACACACACACACACACACACACACACACACACACACACACACACACACACAGACACACACACACACACACACACACACACACACACACACACATACACACACACACACACACACACACACACACACACACACAGACAGACACACACACACACACACACACACACAGACACACACAACACACACACATACACACACACAGACACACACACACACACATACTCTCACACACACACACACACACACACACACACACACACACACACACACACACACACACACACACACACACACACATACACACACACACACACACACACACACACACACACACATACACACACAACACACACACACACACACACACACACACACACACACACACACACACACACACATACACAGACATACACACACACATACACACACACAGACACACACACACACACACACACACACACACACACACACACACACACACACACACACACACACACACACACACACACACACACACACACACACACACACACACACACACACACACACACACATACACACAGACAGACACACACACACACACACACACACACACACACACACACACACACACACTCCCCCTCTTTCTCCAGTCCGCCCTCACACTCATCACACGCACAATAACACATGATTTCAGTCCCCCGTCTCCCCAGCGCTGGTCTATATTAACCAGGGGGAATTCTTCTTGATTTCCCACCACACTCATATCATTTTAGCCCTGCATGTGAAGGTGTATTATTGCCTTTGTGACACAACAGTTTACTGTACATGTGCACAATTTAAAAGAACTGCACCACCCCCCTCGACTGAAGTGATTTACTCGCCCTGTGCCAGCGTGTGTCAAACAAAAGCAGAAGTGTTGTGTGTCTGTGTGATGTTACACACAAATACAAGCGTTTGTTTGGGCCGTGAAACACTTGATTAGAAAATATGACGTTTCTGCTCGAAGGGTTGACATCAATAGTCTGTAGAAATGCTTTAGAAAGTAAGCTTTGAGTCAAACGTCGAATTGCATAAATGCATGTTTTCTCTAATAGTGATAATTTAACACACCTAGTTCAGAAATTAATTCAAAATCTTTTTTTTTTGCTATGAGCTAAAACATAAATATTGATATGTTTTGTAATATCTGTTTTGGTGTCAAATCTTGACATTAAATTATACTTTGAATTTTATTTTTTTTTGAACCCTTGTTTTAAGCACACGTGTAATATAAGGTTGTCTCATGTTTTATAAATATAATAAAAACAGTATTAAAACAATATTTATTGGCTAAAAATAGTTAGCATTTTTTACATTACCAATCTTGAATTGATTACATTTATACACTGTAAAAAGTGATATTTTCGATGTTGTGTTTTTTAAAAGGAAATCATATTTCATACCTCCTACTGTACAAAATGTAGCATTTATTTAAATGTTATTAATCATTTCACATACAACTGTATTTGTGAATTTTACTATCAATGTGCAAATTATTTCAGAGTGAATCCTACACCTAATTTTATCATGCATATTCAAATATGTTTTATGAAAGTGAATTGCATGATCACTGAATCAGAAATCTATAAAGAGTGCAACATGCTCAATACGTGACATATCACACTCCACACTAAAGCAAAAAAACCTATGTGTTTACATCTCACACAGATAATATCACCCAATGTCTATTACACGTGGAAATAGTTATTTCAAATGGAGATTAAAGTGAATTTACACAACTTCTTGTCAGCGATCAGAAGCAGTTATGTCACATTATGACAATGAACTGAGCAGCTTTGGTTGAGAAAACATTCCCTGTTTTGATAATGATGATTCAATACATTCACCAGTAGGTCACGACCTTTAGATTGATTGTATCCCTGGGTTCTGTCCCAGATGAGTCACTTACCAAAAAGCCACATCTCTGTCTCGAGCTTCAACTCTGCTGATGGTCGGAAAATGATACGTTGTATGAATCTGTCAAAAAATTGTTTACAGTATCTCTGAACACCGAACACACTACATCTGAATTTGGACATAAAGGGTTTTTGGTCATGTTTTGTTCGGTCAAAATAATTTTACGTTTTTATAACTTCATCAGAATGGTTTGAAACGTTTAGTGTGCACACAAAAATAAATTAATTAATAAATACAAAATCATGGACATGGTTTGAAACCGGTTAAATGGTCCAGAACAAGCAGTCAGACTTGTACTGTTTAGGGTAAAAAGACTCCATTGGAAACGAATGGGAAATGAATTTCATCGAGTGGAAATGTTTGTCCAAACAAAATCTGAAAGCTCAATTTTTTAAGACATCAACATCAAATTTGGAACGCCACTTGTTTACAGTTATGGCTTTGAATTTGTTGCAGTTCTAGAGGAAAACGTGTTTTGGAAAATGTATAGTTCATATAAAACAAAAAATGATATAAAATATAATTTTTCATAATTTTTTACTTTTTAAACTTTTTCATTTTTTATTACAGCAATGATCGGCCAAGCGTCTTCTTAAAAAAGACCAAACTTAAGTTTGACGACAGTTTCATATCCATGCCTCTTTCTCAAGGGGTTAACAGATATTAAATGGATTATGACTACTGCATAAATGCAATTTAAAACCATAAAACCCCTGAAAATACAAATATTAGATACAAATAAATATTAGCAAACTAAAATACGGTGCATTCATTCCATTGAACTAAATTTTCTAAAACAAATGGTCTATTTTTGATGGCTACGGAAATAACACCATATGGTTTTAAGTGCTAGACTAGAATGACGAGTAGTTCAGTTGTAAATCTTCATGTATTCTCGTCATATTTCATATAAAATGCTTCAGTGGATATTTCTTCTAAAGCATCGCTCGTCTTCCTTCGGCGATGCTCTACAAATGCACGCTCATCATGTCATGTTTACATCCTGTTATATCTGCATTAACACAAAACTGGAAAATGACTAAGACGTCCTAATAATGGAGTGGAAATCGATATGCAGGTTTCTTTTCTTTGAAGACGACGATAACATAGTTTGTTTACAATTGGCAGAGACAGACGGCACTTTCCCCCCCATCTCTACCCAAAACACACCGGCTGGGGCTCACGGAAAGATTTTACCCGTCACCTCGGCTTCCTGTTGGGGGAAAGTACCCGCGCGCCTCTTCCCGCTCACGCTCTTCGCCTACCCTTTCAAAGAGGTCTGGGCCTGGTTATCAATCGCTTGTTTGTGCCTTTGAGCTGGCGATGTGTTGCTGAATGAAGGGAGGCTCTGCGGTCTTCTCTCTGGCCTATGGTTGCTCTCTGAAGTGCCAGCCTACCTGCGGCTGTAGGTTAACTCTGGGCCGTGGGGGGGGAATAACCTGAATGGATCTTCATTCATACCTATAAATAGACTTATCAGAAATTGCAAGCCGGTTACAGAATGATGCAGCCTGTTTTGGAAAGCAGATCAAGCCACAAGAGTCTTCTGCTGGAATGACTAACCTGTAACCGTACTGTAATTCAACAGATCGGCCTGTGTTATTATTATTATTACACCTGTATAACACGTGCAATAACTCCAGAACATATTCAAAATACTTCTACAGTCGTAGATTATACGATTGAGCTCAACATTTACATCCTCCTTTCAGAATCTAAAATGTTTTAATTATTTTACCTCGTACAAAAATGCATGTTATTGTTTATTTAGTACTGACCTGAATAAAATATTTCACATGAAAGATGTTTGCATGTAGTCCATGAGATAAAATAATAGTTGAATTTATAAAAATGACTCGGTTCAAAAGTTTACACCCCCTTGATTCTTAATACTGTGTTGTTACCTGAATGATCCACAGCTGTGTGTTTCTGTTTAGTGATAGTTGTTCACGAGTCCTGTGTTGATTCTGAGCAGTTCTCAGGAAAAATCCCCCGTCTAGTCCTCTAGTCTTTGGTTTCCCAACATCTTCTGCATATTTGAACCTTTTCCAAAAGTGACTATGATTTTGAGATGCATCTTTTCACACCGAGGACAGCTGAGGGACTCGTATGCAACTATTAAAGAAGATTTAAACGCTCCACAAGGAAAAACCATGCATTAAGAGCCCCATTAAGAGGGGCGTGAAAACTTTTGAATTTGAAGATCAGGGTAAATTTAACTTAATTTGTCTTCTGGAAAACATGTAACTATCTTTTGTAGCCTCTGAAGGGCAGTACTAAATTAAAAAAATATATATATATTTAGGCAAAATAAGAAAAATATACATATCTTCATTCTGTTCAAAAGTTTTCACGCCCCACTGTAATTCATCAGATTGGCCTCTGGTATGACACATGAACGTACATGTAATAACTCCATAACAGAAAATACTTCTGAATCAACAGTCGTAGATTATAAATAGATCCTTCATATTTTATTCCACAAATATTCATTGAATTGATCGAAAGGGACAGTAAAGACATTCATAAAGTTCTCATAATGATCTTTTGAACTTTCTATTCATCTGTGAATCCTGAAAATGCATCACATTTTCCACTGCAATAATGTGCAGCACGACTGTTTTCAGCACTGATAATAATCAGAAATGTGTTTGAGCAGCACATCCGCATATTATTATGATTTCTGAAGATCGTGACACTGGAAGTAATGATGCTGAAAATACAACTTTGATCACAAGAATAAGTTCAAGTTTAGCAGATATTCACATAGAAAACAGCTGTTTTAAATTTTAACAATATTTTACAATGTTACTGGTTTTTATTTCAGTATTTAATTTGTATCAGATTAATAAGAGACCTCGTTTAAAAACATTACTTAAAAAACCCTAAACGCTGGACGCTTTGAACACTAGATTGTTGCAAAATTATCAAATATAACCAAATGAGATTTAAAGAGCAAATTTCAGTGACAGAATTTTTAAAAATTATAATTTTGTAACATTTGTATAATCTTGTATAAATGCAAATTTGTCACGTTTTTATCACAGGTTTGTTTAACTGTGATGAAGTAGATAAAGTTGAGATAGTCTTTCAGTACAGTAAAAATGTGATTTTGTCCCCAAAAAACAATGCCCCAAACATCCATCAGTATCAGACCAAAATAATACAGTATATGTCATTTCAACTCTCATTTATCACTGTATATTAATTACAATGACACGATCATCAGAGATGCACCGACGTTATCTCACGACCGATTCGGACATATTTTACGAGGTGGCTAATTCGTGCGAATTCGTGCAACCACCCTCGTATGATTTTGTCTGATTTGTCTACACCCGGTGACGGTAGGTTTAGGGGCGGGGTTAGGTGTCGGTCATTCAAACAAATTAATCATAATAGTTGCATAATTTATTGTTTTAATGTATGTGTTGTGGGTCACATGACGGGCCAGACTGATGAAAATAAAATAAAATTACCTGATCATGGAGAACTAAATCTGGGATTTTCATATGTGGGTCATAATGATCCAGATTAAGCTTTTTAGCAACTGGGCCTGCATGGGGAATAACAGATCAACTGCATTAATATAAGTCACTTTGGATAAAAGAGTGAAATGCATAAATGTTAATAATGGATTTTATTAAGCATTATCACTAGATTTGACGCTTACAGTCACTGGATCTAATCCGGTTAATTCAGTCATGTTAAATAATATTTGTGACTAAAGCAGTTCATTTAGATGTTGCATGACAAAATACATTTTACATTCTATTCTATTATATTATATTCCATTCCATTCAATTTCATTCAATTATATTATATTCTGTTGTAATCAATTATAATCTGTTCCATTCCATTCCATTCTATTCTAGTCTAGTCTATTTTATTATATTCAATTCTGTTCCATTCTATTCTGTTCTATTATATTCTGTTCTAGTCTAGTCTATTCTATCCTGTTCCGTTTAATTCAATTATATTCTATTGAAATCAATTCTAATAAATTCCATTTCATTCTACTCCATTCCATTCTATTGAGGTCTAGTGTAGTAGTCTATTCTATTCTATTCTATTATATTCAAGTCTAGTCTAGTCTATTTTATTATATTATATTCAATTATGTTCCATTCCATTCTATTCCATTATATTCTGTTCTAGTTTAGTCTTTTCTATCATGTTCCGTTTAATTAAATTCTATTCTATTGTAATCAATTCTGATACATTGCATCTAGTCATTCTATTTTATCAATTATGTTCCATTCCATTATATTCTGTTCTAGTTTAGTCTTTTCTATCATGTTCGGTTTAATTAAATTCTATTCTATTGTAATCAATTCTAATACATTGCATTTCATTCTACTCCATTCCATTCTATTCTATTCTAGTGTAGTCTAGTCTATTCCATTCCATTCAATTCTATTCTATTCCATTCTATTCCATTCCATTCTAATGTATTCTATTATATTCAATTCCATTCAATTAA
This sequence comes from Gymnocypris eckloni scoliostomus, assembly GCA_027564155.1. Taxonomy (NCBI): domain Eukaryota; kingdom Metazoa; phylum Chordata; class Actinopteri; order Cypriniformes; family Cyprinidae; genus Gymnocypris; species Gymnocypris eckloni. The sequence goes on from CM050422.1 coordinate 32,357,208, forward strand.
ATTCCATTCTATTCTATTCTAGTCTATTCTATTCTATTCTATTCCATTCTATGATCTTCTATTCTAAGGGGTGCACAGAGAGTCAAGCGTCACACAGTCAGCATGCGAAAGGATATGTTGTGGTCTCTTGTTGTTGATAAGTGGCTGCTGTTACAGAAAAGTAAAGGCACCCATTGGTGAATGATGAATCATTTTCAGTAAATGTGAATGTGCGTTTGAGAGACAGCTCATCAGTCAGACGGCTAGGCAGCTAGTAACCGGGTTATCAGCGTGTGGGTGGGGGAGGCACATGCCGTCTCAAATGTCAATAAAGAACAGTCAACATGTATTATACATTCTCCTCAATATCATAGAACTGAGGAGGCCGTCGTACATGCACAGAGACACAAGAACACACACATCTGAGGAATGACTCAAAGACTTTCCTTGAACAGTAAGACAGGACCGTGTCTCTTAGTCAGGCTGTAGATAAGAGTGAGTAAGCGCTTGCAGAAACACACACACACACACACACACACACACATACACACACACACACACACACACACACACACACACACACACACACACACACACACACACACAGAGAGCGCTTGTAGAAACACACACACACACACACACACACACACACACACACACACACACACACACACACACACACACACACACACACACACACACACACACACACACACACACACACACACACACACACACACACACACACACACACACACACAGAGAGAGTTGTCACAGGCCAAAAGTGAAAGTTTTGTGGCTTTCACATTTGAACAATGCTGTGGACCGGAAAATGGAATGGAGAGTTCAGGTCACAGTGAAGCTTTTACTCTCATTCTGTCAAACCAGAGAAATCTGATTTTGATTTATGACTTTCAGAAAGTTAAAATAGCATTATTTCCTTAAAGGAATAGTTCACCAAAAATGTAAATGTACTGAACATTTACTTTAACAGGCCATCCAAGATGTAGATGAGTTCAGATTTGGAGAAATGTGGCATTGCATCAGTGTCTCAGCAATGGATGCTCTGCAGTGAAAAGTTCATAATCCATAATAATGCTTCCTCCAGTGAAAAAGTCTGTCCATAAATTGTCTCTCACATTAAAATCCACCCACATAACTAACGATACACTGATAAAAAAAATAATTCCCAGAAAATGTAGACAATTTCAATTACATGTAGCATTGCATCAGTGTCTCAGCAATGCATGCTCTGCAGTGGATGGGTGCCGTAAGAACGAGAGTCTGATAAAAACATCACACCACTCTCGGCCATCAGTGAACATCTAGAGAAGACAAAAGCTCAAACAAATCCATCGATAAATCTCCAGTTTGAAATGTCCATGAAATGAACAATAATTTGTAATTCTGACTGTTGCATAACTTTGACAGACGCTGTGAAGTAGAAGTACAGCACTGTCACAAAGATCAGAGAAACGAGAGAAGCTCAACAAGTTTGTCAAAGAGTTGTACTGGTTGTCTGAACAATCTCATGCCTTATATTTGGGAACAGCTACAAAGTAAGGTGAGGCCAGGTTTTTCAATTTTTGTTTGTGTGTATTTTATTTGCATATGCACTTTCATTTTTATAATTGTTATGTTTAATACAGTGCATGATGACTATTGATGATAACCTCAACCAGGCTCTTCACGAAGGCTCCAGTGCATTGCAGTCTTGTATGATGACCGGTGCAGTTTGAGACACTTTATTTCTAAAGGCTGACTCATTTCCATTCTTGATGATGCACTTTTGTTTAAAGTTCAAAATACAGACATTCTGCTAAAATCTCCTTTGTTAATTGGTACTAAATAACAGCAAACTGAGACGTTCAATGAGCATCGGAGCAGTGAGACGTTATTAAAGCCCTGCATGCTTCTTTATAACTCGGTGTTGTGAGATCCAGGTGATATGTCCGCAGACAGAAGTGCTTTTGAGATCAGTGATCTGCTCTGTAGAAACCTCCCAAGAACATTCAGATCTTTGTATAATGCACGACATCTGTATTTATCCTTCAGAGACAGCTCACTTCCACAGTTTTCACTCAAAAATTGTTATTGAATTTCTCTAAATAGTTACAAAGTAATAGCATGTAAGGCTTTGAATTAAACGTGAAATTCTGAAGTAGAAAAACTATTTTTGTACAGTCTGAACTGAAACCAAACAGACAAGAGATGTTCTCGTGGTGAGCACACGTCATGTTGTGTGAAAGAAATATAAGTCAACAAAAAACAAGAGGAAGAAAAGTGAAGGAGGCCAGAATAAAACATAATCAAATTCATTTCTTGGAAAATCATACAATACTCACATATTAGGAAAATGGCTTCACTCCTTGTTTATTTCTCATGTCATCACAGCAAAACCTCGATGTAAAGGACCTGTTTATGAGTGCTATTCCCTAAACGAGAGTGCTGTCTTCAACCTCATCTACAGATTCAACAGAATTCAACTCAATTAATTCAGCTCTTGATGGAAATTAATGTTGCGATATTGCATTGTGAGGTCAGAACAATGCCACAACACTGTAATCAAAGCTGAAGGAGGTCTAATGAAATATTACAGTGTGTGTGTGTGTGTGTGTGTGTGTGTGTGTGTGTGTGTGTGTGTGTGTGTGTGTGTGTGTGCGTGTGCGTGTGTGTGTGTGTGTGTCTTGTGTGTGTGTGTGTGTGTGTGTGTGTGTGTGTGTGTGTGTGTGTGTGTGTGTGTATGAGAGAGTGAGTGGGGACAGGTGAACACACTTTACACTGTTGCTGTTTATGAAGTGAAACCTGGTAAATCACTTCTCTTAACCCTTATTAAGAATGTGCTCAATCCAAAGAGTTTCAAACCCCAGTTTATGTATATGATTCACAATTGATTCCTTTTGATACCAAAATAATTATTTTATTCACAATCTTACTTTGAACTCAAAATGTTTGGCGTTTTAAATGAAGGACTATCAATCCATTGCTCACCGCATCATCCAGTGACCTACTGATGCAACTAAACAAGAGAGGATGAAATATAGGATAGTTTGTGTGTGAATACATGTGTGTGTGTGTGTATGTCTGTGTGTGTCTGATGGTGTGTGTGTGTTTCTGTTGTGACGGGGAAGTGTGTTTGAGTAAACAGATACCACTGAATATGGACCACGAGAGACCAGCGCTTCTGCTATATTTACCAGACATCACTGACGATAAACGATTTGGGAATCTGTCAGGAATAGGTCTATAAACTAGAATTTTAATTAACTAAGAAAAAAAGCCTCTATATAAAAGGACTATCAATCCATTGCTCACCGCATCATCCAGTGACCTACTGATGCAACTAAACAAGAGAGGATGAAATATAGGATAGTTTGTTTGAATACATGTCATTATATACTGTATCCCATCTGAAGCAGTGTCTAAAGATGGCACACAAGTGCTTCGGGTTTCTGTTGTGACTGGGGAAGTGTGTTTTGAGTAAACAGATACCACTGAATATGGACCACGAGAGACCAGCGCTTCTGCTATATTTACCAGACATCACTGACCATAAACAATTTGGGAATCTGTCAGGAATAGGTCTATACGTCACCACGAAATGAAAAACTAGAATTTTAATTAACTAAGAAAAAAAAAGCCTCTATATAAATAACTGTACAATACTAATTAAGTGGCTATATTCACATGCACACACATAATCAGATTCGTGTAAACACTTCAGTCAATCCACCTGAGCTCAATACAAACTCAATTCTGATCAACGGGAATAAATCACGCATGCGTGCATCCAATGGAAGAAGGTTTGTGGTGCACTGAGTCTCGATGGAGATGCAGAAAGAGGTTGTGGGAAAGTGGATGTGAAACACCTGGTAAATCAGGTTCACCAGCACAAACACGGATTTGTAGTTTCACATTTACATGCTTTACCGTTAGTGAGTGAGTATAACAGATCACACTGACTGGAGTTGATCTTTAAAATCAGTTGTGTTTGTTTAAAATACAAATCTACATATCTGGGGATGAAACATCATTTGGTTACTAAATCCTTGTGAGGATATCCATATTTAGAAAAATTATCGTTTTGCAAAACTCCCAAAAAACATTCCTATTCATTCAATTTCCAGCTCAAATAGGCTAAATAAGCAGTCAGCTCCTTGCAAGACGCTGGGTTATGTCCTCAAAGCACTTTTATTTCAGCGAATGCTTTATCAAGTAATATATTTTCATGCTTGGCTTTTTAACGCAGTAAACGTGCTCGTAAGCACACCTGGTACAGTACTACAGTTTATACCCATGTCTTATATTCATATCTCAAAGACGTGGAATGGCCCGGTTGCATTAGTAGTAATTGAGGTGCAGTTTTTGCTTTATTTGAACACAGTATTGGTTAGGTTTAGTGTAGATGACACGTTAATATCAAACTCTACGTTAATCGTCACTCAGAAAACATTTTATTCCCAAACTGCCGTGATACATAAAACAACCCTGCCATCCCTTACCAACAAGTAGTGTATTTTATTAAGTATACTTAAGTAAAGTTCAGTATGTGTTAAGTATGCTTTATGTAGTAAGCATACTAATATCAGTGTACTAGTAGTATACTTGTAAGTGTACTATTTCAATACTCCTTGGGACTAAATTGGCCCAGTTTCTAGTTTATAAAAGTATACTTTTAAGTATAACAGTAGTAAACTTTGAGTACACAATTAGTTTACATCATTGTTTGTAGCTTGTACTGCAATTATACTAAAAGTGAACATACTGATAGTTTACTAATTAAATACTTGACACACTTTGAAGTATAGTCTCAGTAAACTACGCTTAGTAGTTTTATACGGCAAGTATACTCGTATGTTATCTTTAAGTGAACTTTACATCATACTTTAAGTATACTAATACGTCCATATTTAGGTATTAATTAGTATATATTTTGTTATATGAATATCTGAACATACAAATCATCAAAATAACAAACAGAGTATCTGCTTGTAAACAACATTTTATTCTAGCTTTGTGCATTATTTTATTAAACACTTGAATGTTGTTAAGTTTCATGACTAAAAAAATTAAGAAATAAACAATATTTTTAACAAAAACTGAAAAAGATTATGAATTGGATTCAGAATGATAATCAAAACGTAGATGAGTCGATCAACACCTCAAAGCTTGACAGTCATAACCAGTGTTGGGGGGGTAACGCATTACAAGTAACGCGAGTTACGTAATAATATTACTTTTTTCAAGTAACTAGTAAAGTAACGCATTACTTTTTAATTTACTAGAAAATATCTGAGTTACTTTTTCCCCATTTATTGACTGAGTGCGCCGTGTGAACATGATCTTACTGTAGATCTAATCTAGACTAAATATGAATGTGTATTAATTCATCCCACTCACAAAAAACAGATTCAGTATTCATCAAAATGAATTAAAACAGTGAAATACAAACTCAGAATATGACGCAAACCTGCAATAATTAAATATGTTAAACAACACAAATATATCTAATCTCATTTTATTAACCGATGTGTTTGCTGCTGGACCTTTGATGATCAGTTCAATCATAATAATAATACAAATGACTTTAGATAAACTAACAATTGTGCTTGATTGTTTTATTGCTGAAGAGTGTTGAACTTCTCCTGTGTTCTTCTGTACAGACGTGATTTACTCGTCCTTCAGTCTGAGGTTTATTCATTACACTTTCTGGTGTGAAAGGCTTTTACATTTGCTATAAATATAACTTATTATATTAAAAACAAACAATCAAGCCCTGCTCATATTTAAAAAGTAACACGAAAGTAATGCAAAAGTAACGTAACGCATTATTTTCCATAAAAAGTAACTAAGTAATGTAATTAGTTACTTTTTTAGAGAGTAACGTAATATTGTAACGCATTACTTTTAAAAGTAACTTTCCCCAACACTGCTCATAAATAACTCTAAATTGGTGATATTTTCATAACGTTACACAGTTATGATGCTGTTTTATGTCAGATGATCGTGTTAGATTACACGTGGACGCATCTGTTGTTTCGTTACATCTTCACTTGTGTTTTTAGTTAATTCTGTACAGTAGATGTGTTCTAGCGCCTCATACTGTATAACAATGACCACAGAGTCAAGGAGCACAAGCTCAAATATATGAAGACTTCGAAGTATAAGCCATAGTTAAATGTCATTTTAAGTATCTTTCTGAGAAGTACATGAAGCCTAATTCTGAGTACATAAAAAGTAGACTAAAAGCATACTTTCCTATTGTATACTTTAAAATAAGTCTACTAATAGCACACTTGAATAAACGTCTTTTTCGTTCTTTTGTTTCGGATAAAACTGAACGCACTTTTAGCGCCACCCACGAAACGCGCAATTGTGTAGAAATGTCAATACAGTCAGGTTTGTTTTCCCAATGGCTTGCGTTAGTGATGTATGCGGACACAAGCATCATTATTATATTGCTCATATTTAGGTTATGGAGGTTTGTTTGAATTGCATTTAATTTTACAGACGTTTTAATAAAACTTCAAGTCAGGCAACTGATGAAAACTTATGAAATAGCCTATAATCGTTAAATAATTTCACATCATGCATTCTCAAGAGAGTCATATGTATACATAGACTTCGACAAGTATGCAGCATTACACACTGAACGATGGTACAATAGAAAAATATGATGTGATTTTTTATTTTTATACAAATGAGCAGTGACTAAATGCAACAACTATGGGAGTGATGATGCATTATACATCCTTGGTATCCTCAATAACATCAGAGTATCCGGTTTAGCATTTTCACAGTTCTCTTAAATAAATATCAGACAATTTCCCTGAATATGAACATGCAGTAAAATACATTTTGAGACATGTTTCAGTTTTACTTTTTGCAAATTTGTTTATATACTAAACACAGACAGAAAAGCCTCCTTTTAATGCTGAAATAAAACTTGAGCATTTAACTTTTGATAGTGAAGAATTTAAGACGTGTTAGGATTGCTGCATAAAACAAACCCTGTTATAACCCTGACAGAAATGTAATTTGAAAACTAATGCCTCTCATTTGCATTTTTGACTCTTGGGATTGATGCGTGTGCAAAGGTTAAACATCAGGAGATTATCAGAGCACTTACCATCAACAACGCCTGCGTGTATCTGTACTGAATTTGGGGGCGTCCCAGGTTAATCGTGTAATTAGCGAGAATTTGTCAGGAACAAATTCAGCAACAGCTATGATGGGGTTAATCCCTGATATTTAACATCATGCCATTTTTGACCTACTCACCTTAAAATCAACCCCTTCACTTCTAGATACTTGTATCTTGTTTTTGAAGACTTTCTTCCGAGGAAGACCCAACAGTCGGGGGAATAATATTTTGTGGTGCTGATAAAGTTTCTGTGAAATGCTTTGTTTGGGTTATTTGCTAATACAGGCTTCAGTTGAGTGTGTGTGGGTTGATGAACGATCATGAGTGCCATCTCTAGTGGAACCATTCAGCTCAGTCAAGCCTGAAAGAGAGAAAGATGCAGATAAAACAAGGATTCCCCCTCTCCTCTCAATCAATGACATCTATAACTCCCAGACACGAAAGACTGAACTCGTTTAGCTCAGATAGAAGATTCAGAACGTTAACATTCAAGACTTCTCGAAGTTATACTCATGATTTATCCATGAAGAAAGAAAGAAAGAAAGAAAGAAAGAAAGAAAGAAAGAAAGAAAGAAAGAAAGAAAGAAAGAAAGAAAGAAAATAAAAATAAACAAATTATTACAACTGGGTAAAAGATTATGAAGAGTGTGTGTGTGTGTGTGTGTGTGTGTGTGTGTGTGCGCCTACTTAACCATATTTTGGGGACAAATTTGTACCCAAAAGTGAGGTAAACCTGACAAAATCTCCAAAAACCTCAATTTGGGGAAGTCCTCTTTTGTAAAACAGGTTTAAAAATAAACTAAACAAAGTTTTTTTGAAATTGTAAAATTGCAATAAGTTTCCTGTGAGGGTGTGTGTGTGTGTGTGTGTGTGTGTGTGTGTGTGTGTGTGTGTGTGTGTGTGTGTGTGTGTGTGTGAAAATTATACAGAATTTGTCATGGAAATGTACATTTTCATACAAATAATATCTCATAATATTATACAGAATTGCATAAGAAAAGTATGTTTTCCTGGATGAACACACACACTTCGTCCAGGAAAATATAATTTTGTAATGCAATTCTGTATAATTTCAGAAGATATTGTTTGTATAATGTAAAATTTTGATGAAAAATCTATGAAAAGCAAAAAAAAAAAAAAACGCTAATTTTCTGCCAGTACCTTCTCCATTAATTTTAAAAACATTTCCATTAACTGTAAAACACAATACAGTTAAGTGCACAATTCAAAATACTGTTAAAATACCCTAAAAAACAGAATACAGAAAATCCCTTCATTTTAATACAGTACATCGTCCCCAATTTTTACGGATAGTTTTTTATAGTCTACCCAGACAGCTGATTGTACGAATTCATTATGAACTGTGGTGAAACTGTGTCGATCATTCACAATGAAGTCATGAGTAAGATAATAAACTGGACCGGTTTCATGTTCACTTTAACACAGCAATTGTATATTTTAAATTAGGACGGGTAGACATTTGCACATATCAGAAGAAAAAAAACAAATGAAAGCTTTAGCAAATGATGTTAATGAACGTAACAGGAAGGTGCAGATGAATTTGTGTGTTGGTGTATAATATAGTAGAACAGATATCTGTAAATGTGCAGAGCCCCCCACCCGCTTCTCTTCGTCTCATTGTTTTTCTTGTGGGCTAGTCTTCCTGTGCACCTGTGAATCGGGCTTCCTGTGTCTTTCTCTCTGCACTCACACTGTCCCCTAAAACCACTCTGCTCTCGCTCAAGCGTGACTGAACGACAGCCAGACAGCAGCACAACACGTATACACGCCTGCAATATCACAACACAGCACTATAGTTTCGCCAAGTGTGACCTGAAAGAATTTGTGGACCAAAAAGTATTTTGTGACACAAAATGCTGTTATGCTTTAATGCACTTAATGCATGTGCACAGGAACGACAAAAGCCAGTTACATTTTGTCTACTGAAACATCATTTTGTGCAAGTTTAGTTTACGAAAATGCATTCGCGATTCCCTTTTGTGGATGAAATATTACAATTGATTAACGGAATTATTATTGTGTTCCCAAAATGCATTTTGTGAGGATTTTGTCCATGAAAGATGTTTTCTGTTGTACACAAAATTGAAACAGTTCACGATTATGTCCATGAAATGCAATGTACTTCCCTGATAGCAGCACACATACATCACGAGACCTCTATTTGACGTCTGCATTTACATCTGCAAAGCGTATTTTTTAGAGCTTTTGCTAATCTGCAATACTTCTATAGGACGTTCCTATCAGATGTTAAATAGACGTTTATTAGATGTCTTTAAGATGTTTATGATTTATGTAAGATGTCTGTCAGATGTTTGTACACAGCAGATGCTTTCCAGATCAAGCAATCTTTAACAGACATCTTGCAGATGTACGTGTGCTATCTGGGTTGAGTTAATTTTGTGCACAAATGATGATGACTATAACCCGAAATGTTGGGACATTTAAAAAATTTGAATACAATAAAAAAAAAGACTTTCAAATCACATGAGCCAATATTTTATTCACATAGAGAGCATAACAAATGTTTAAACCGAGAAATGTTACACTTTTATCCACTAAATGAGCTCATTTCAAATTTGATGCCTGCTACAGGTCTCTAAAAAGTTGGCACGGGGGTCACAAAGGGCTGAAAAAGCAAGACATTTGGAAAATATTCAGCTGGGAGAACATCTAGCAACTAGTTAAGTTAATCGACATCAGGTCTGTAATATAATTAGCTATAAAAGGGAGAAAGACAGAGTCTCTCAGAAGTAAAGATGGGCAGAGGCTCTCCAATCTGTGAAAGAGTGCGTAAAAAGATTGTGGAATACTTTAAAAACAACGTTCCTCGATGTCATATTGCAAAGGCTTTGCAAATCTCATCATCTACAGTGCATAACATCATCAAAAGATTCAGAGAAACTGGAGTAATCTTTGTGCGTAAGAGACAAGGCCGAAGACCTTTGTTGGATGCCTGTAGTTTTTGGGCCCTCAGGCAACACTGCATCACTCGTTACCATGATTCTGTCATTGACATTACTAAATGGGCCCAGGAATACTTTCAGAAACCACTGTCGGTAAACACAATCAGCCGTGCCATCTGTAGATGCCTCCTAAAGCTCTGTCATGCAAAAAGCAAGCCATATGTGAACACGGACCAGAAGTGTCGTCATGTCCTGTGGGCTCATTTAAAATGGACTGTTTCAAAGTGGAAAAGTGTTCAATGGTCAGACGAGCCCAAATTTGACATTCTTGTTGGAAATCACGGACACCGTGTCCTCCGGGCTAAAGAGGAGGAGACCTTCCAGCATGTTTTCAGCATTCAGTTCAAAAGCCAGCATCTCTGATGGTATGGGGGTGCATAAGTGCACACAGAATGGGCAGTTTGCATGTTTTGGAAGGCACTATGAATGCTGAAAGGTATATAAAGGATTTAGAGCAACATATGCACCCCTCCAGATGATGTGCATTTCAGCAGGACAATGCAAAACCACAAACTGCAGCTATTATAACAGCAAGGCTTCATAGTAGAAGAGTCCGGGTGCTGAATTGACCTGCCTGCAGTCCAGGAGCCTCATTTATAAAGTGTGCGTATACTCAGATTTGATCTTAGAGTGTGTGTACGCTTAATCCCACGCCAGCGCTCATATTTATAAAAAATTGTGTCCCATCAGGGTCTGAGTAGACATACGCACTTTTATTGTTGGTGTATTGCGTGTTTTTTTTTATGTAAGTTGTTCTTGCAGCTCGCTGTTCTAAATTATGATGATTGGTGATATTTGATATGTTAATGACATTAATTAGGAGTTGTTTACAAGGCAGAGAACTGAAACCACTCAGTTGCGTGCAAGTTCAAGATCATTTGCGAATCATAGATTTCACATCTGAAGGAGAGGCGTATGTGCATTTTCTGTTCGTATGTTCGTTTTATGAATCGCATTTACGCATATCTGAGAAATGATCATAAGATTAAATTTAGGATGGTTTCTGTGCAACATTTTATAAGTGAGGCCCCCGATATTTCACCTAAAGAGAACAGTCGGTGCATCATTTAACAAAAAATATGTCAAAGACCGACCACAAACTCTTCAGGTAAGAATGGGACCAAGTTCCAAAACCGAAACTCCAGAAACTCATAACCTCAATGCCCAGACGTCTTTAAACTGTTGTCTTTAAAAGAAGAGGAGATGCTACACCATAGTAAACATGCCCCCATACCAACTATTTTGAGCAGGCATCAAATTTAAAATTAGCTCATTTTGTGCATAACATTTTTACATTTCTCAGTTTAAACATTTCTTATGTTATCTAAAGATGAATAAAATATTGGCTCTTGTGATTTGAAATAATTTTAGTTTTCATTTTATTCAAATAAAAAAAACATCCCAACATTTCCGGAAATTCGGGTTGTATAAATTTCAGCAGAAAATAAATCTGTTTTTTTTAAAACCGGTTTTGTCTCTGCGTATATTTGACTGTTTTGCATTTTGAAATACAGCATGCATTTTGTGTCAAGAAATTAATTTTGTGCATAAAATTTAAGCAGGTCACACTAGCATTGTGCTATCAAAACATTGCTCATGGGTGCATTTCCCAAAAGCATCTTTAGCCATTTAAGGTCACAAGGTTTATTGTCACCAACATAGTTAAATGATTCAGTGTTTTCTGAATCCACAGTTCCACTAAACAATTGCAAACAGCATTGCAAACGTGTGGGAGCTCTCGACCTGTGGTGAGAAGCATAGTTTCTTGTTAGTATGATGTGGACTTAAATGGATCATGCACTCGAGCGAAAATAAGCAAGTTAACATATATTGCAATCTAAATCTTGAATTCCATACATATGCAAATTTAATTATACGTATTTTAGTTTTTGAAGAAAATGGCGAAGCAGTCCTCAGATGCCATGTCCGTTATTTACAGCAGTAATTAGGCATTACTTTGATCTGGAACCGATTAATTAGCTTAAGCTAGCACTCCACCGGCTGCTTAATGTCAATATGGACAGCTTGAGACTGGTCTTAACACCTTCTTTTTTTTTTTTTGAAGGTCTTGGTCTTGTCTCGGTCTGGACCTCATTTGTACTGTCTTGGTCTCAGACTAAAAGGACTTGGGATTTAATTTCAAGACCGGTCAAGACCACAACTGCAGAGATGTCACCATTTTTTTTATTATTTGTTTACATCATTCATGTGATGATGTAAAACTTCCTTCTTTGAATGCAATCAATAACTTTGATACTTTGATACTGATTTGCCAGAATTATGCAGAAATTGGAAATTGTCAAAAATGTAACAAAATTACTACAAATGGCCATAAAAATAAACAAGATATGATTACAAAAAACTACTTGAGATATAGTTTTTAATATTACATCAAATTAAGCAATATCACAAGAGCAAAATAGCTGTTTTCATGATTATGAGCAGGATTGCATAACGACAATGTTTTGTGCAAACGTTAAACAAACAATAGATATTAAGTGAATTGCATTTTAGACACTATTTATTTTTATTTATTTATTTGGCAACAAAAATATTTCCAAAGTCCAGCAATCCATAGCAACTGTTGCATTTCTGAGCAACACAGCAGTGATCCAATACTGCAAAAATTAGTTGCTTTGATTTAAACATTTGATTGGTAACAGCTAGTGTTTTATTAATCTGATTGTATTTATTGATTAACTATTGGATTTTTTCAGGCAGTAAATGTGGATCTTTCAGATTAATATCAGGAGTGCTGGTTTGGCCTTGGTCTCGGATTAGGTGTAGTCTAAAGAATGAACGCGCAACAAAAAGTTCCTATATGTGTTTTCGAGAAACAGTCATGATAAGCTAGTTAGTTTATCCACCGATGCATCATCTGTGGTAGTAAAGCAGCGAGTGATGTTGTTCATGCAGCTTCTTTGTTTGAGCAACCTGATCACAACAACACTGACTCAACCAATAGCGTGAGTTTGGGGGCGGGGCCATCTGCTTGCCTGACCAATGGCAGTGGCTGGGAAACTGGTTTGAAAACAGTTATATTTGCAGTTATTTTTGGTGTCACTGATGGAGCCAAAATGATTTCTTGTTTTAACCAAACGTCCTCAAGTTGATTTAGTCATATTCCTGAATTCGTAATTTATATTATAGAGCTGATAAAATGTAGAAACTGTAACTTGAATGCAATGTAAGTCGCGGATAAAAGCGTCTGCTAAATGCATAAATGTAAATGTAATATTATATTACATTATGACAACATGCTCTATTACATAGTTCTGAAAGCAAGCAGAAACAAACAATATACAGGACAAAACCAGGATCATAAGAAAAATATCTTTATTTGACTTGATTGAAAAATGCACAGATTTGAAATAAAACGGACAAAACAATACAAAATACAATAACAACGGTTCTGAGACAGAGTGGGAAATTAGAAATTTGAAAAGGTCTTTCTCTTCATGCCTTTCATTCACACATCTGACATAACAGTTTTGTGGGCAGTGACGTGCTCTAGTGTGTTCCCATCAGCACCCAACACGTGAACACACACACACACGCACACACACACATACATACACACACACACACACACACACACACACACACACAACACACACACACACACACACACACACACACACACAAAGAGGGGAGAAGCAGATTTTATCATGATTACATTTGCAACTTAGATTTTTACTTGAAGGCAGATAACAATCACACACACACACACACACACACACACACACACACACACACACACACACACACACCACAAACTGTTTCTTAGTATTTATCATTATATAACTTCTTGCCAGATGCCATTCAGAGAAATAGTTACTTTGATTACATTCAAGACATCTATACAGCTGTACAGTACATTCGGCTGTGCATATAGAAACCTACACGCATTCAATATAAATACTCACACGGTGCCGAGTTAAAAACAATGAGGAAAAAGAGGATTGTGTTAGAAAAGCAGAGCAATGTTGACCTGTAATAGAAAATCTATGCAACTATACATCAACGTATCAAAAATATTTGCACCACTAACAACCAATTACTATATTTTATGGGGAATTTTATTTTATTTTGGTTAGCTTCTTTCTTAAATGTCCATATGAGATATTTGTGAGTCCAAAAATCTCTGTACAATGCGTAATTTGTCATTACAAATGACATTATCAGCACGATTTGAGTGAAAACTGCATTGAAATGAACTTGACAATGTTTCAGCATGTAGTTTGTGTCAGAAAACAAGCTGACATAAAACAAACGAATGGGTTTTTGGACTCATTTTGACATAATTCAAGAAGCTTTTTCATACAAAACGCCTGCATCCGATACTGTATGGTGTCCGGAGAGCTGGATTTTCATGTTTGTAGCTTTTGGGATGTGAAAGTGGGCACTTGGTCAGTTAATCGCAATGCGATTTCAAGTCTTCATTAAGATGTGAATTATCCTTGCACTAGCCTCCGCTGGCTGTAGAGCAGATACAGTACGAGCGGCTGGGCTTTGCAGTACCTCAGCGGGTTATATGTGAAGCTTGTTACTCCTGCAAGTGCTGGATGCTTCTCTGATACTCTTCTACAGGTAAAGCACCTTGACTCTGAAGCTCATATCCACGCAAGTAGTGACCGTTGGTCTGACTCGCAAAATACAGGAGCTGCCGGGCAAACATGGGCTCTACCTGTGAAAGCAGACAAACACCATCAGACACGCTGTCCTTTAACTCAAATGCATTATTGCATCTGAGTACGGAAATATGCATGTACTGAGTTCATGCTAGTACATTAACGGTATGATGATATACATGGTGTGTCAAACTGATTTTACCTGAGCAGTGATCATTTTGCTCTGCCGTTGAGGGTCTGGAAACTCGTCTCCGAAACACAGCACCACCTGAGAGCGCGGCATGGGACGGCCGTGGTGAATGAAGCCCTGCAGTTCTGCAGCCAGAAACACAAGGCATATAATACTTAACAAATACAGAATGAGGCTGCATTTCATTTAGGGGGTGAAAGTCACAAAAACATTCACCCCACAGTACAATTATCACATTGTGCATGAAGGAAAGTAAGCTTTTTAGGACCATTGAGATTATTTCTCATTTTGCATGACTTACATTTAAAGAAAATGACAAGTAAGCACATTTTCCACCTGAATTTTAATGCAAATTATCCCTTTTTTTGCTGTTATTTATATCAATAGTTCTCATTACATTTTTTGTTATGATAATACATGTTTGTATTTAGTATAAATTCAGGGTAACACTTTATTTTAAGGTGTCATTTTTACATGTTACATGCACTTACTATTATAATAACTATTAATTATGCATAATTACATGCAAGCCAAATCCTAATCCTGATTCCTAACCATATAGCACACGTAGTTTATTAATATCACTCAGTACTTAAATGCATAATTACACTGTTACAAGGGCACCTTAAAATAAAGTGCAACCAAATTCAGTATAAGTACACCTACAACAATCATCAGGTACAATGAAATGCTTTAAATAATACATCATAATTGTTTGATTGCATTTGATATGATTTTGATAACAGTACGGGTCGATCTTAATTTGATTAATAATGATTTTAAATGAAACATTTGACTCATTCGTGTTCTATCTGCTTGTTTCCTTTGTATTTATTATAAAAAATAATAATAAATAGCTTATTTTTGCTCTTTTGTTGGTTTTGATTGCTTCTCATTTGCACGCCGCTTTGCTAAATGTAAACCTGATTTAAGAAGCACGACAAATATCAAATATAAAATCGCTGATGGGTTTGAATGTCAAAAGACATGACTCTCTTCCCATCAAAGACAGAAAAACTCCCGATGAGCAATAATGCGAACACAAGACCCTCAAAGCTGATGACTAGCAGAGAGCTGACATGCAAATGAACGTTAGCAGGTGTGTGTTAAGACGCTCAGGAGCTCGCTGGAAACCCCCCCTCGTCAAACACGAGCTAATGACACGTGGCCAACCACACACAGCTTAATGAGCTCACAGCTTCCCCTCATTCATCAAAACAGTCCAATTAAAAACACATGCTCTGATTGGCTGCCAGCTGACGACGATTATTAATCAAGTCAGAGAGCTCATTCAAACGTTATTAAACGGTTGATGTGTCAGCTCAGGTAAGAACAGTTTATGAACAATTTATTAATTTACTAAATTAATTTCATAAATAGGTCGTGATGTGTGGAAGCAGCTAGAACATCTCCAGCCCCAACAACCACACAAAGTTAATCTAAGCAATTAAAACTCAATTAAATATATGTTTTTAATTTAAAATGTATGTAGTTGTGACATTCATATACCAAATATATATTTCAGGGGCAAGAAAATACATATATAGTCTTACAGTAGCCTACATTAAAGCAAATGTGAACGGAATCCGCTTGATTAATAATGATTATGTTTAATTTTCACATAAATAGTTTTTTTCCTTGCTGAATTTTATTCAAATGTGTTCAATATGTTCATATGTGTAATAGACAGCCAATAAAGGTTTTCAAATCAAAACAAATGTGATATATTACTGTATTTTCTTGCACTGAAATATATGCAGGACAAAATTAAATTTGAAATGCTTTTAAAATCTATATATTTACACTGTATTTTTTATATATATATTTTCAATTAATAATCAATTATTGCACACCTGCAGATAATAGATACGTCCGTAGGATAAAAAATAAAAATATATAAAAAAAATTAAACTGGAAAAAAGAACATCCGGCACACTGTCAATACTTGCAAAATTACAAAAGCAGTTTTTCTAAAAAATAATAAATCATTTGTCAATAAAACAGTTTTTGTATTTTTGCAAGTATTGGTTGTGTGCCGGATTTTCTTTTAGTTTTTAAAATATATTTTCAAAAATATAAAACAAATGGCACAAAAAAACAAACAATATTGCACTGTAACAAATCAAAAGTTGAGAAGCTAAACAGTTTAAGGTGAGCTTCAGCAGACTTTGGAGTTTTCTCAACTTGGGTGTTTTCAGTTTATACAGCAACAAAAAGTTGAGAAAACTCAAAAACAAACAAACAAACAAAACCTCCTGAAGCTAGTCGCCTTAAACTTTTACATTTCTCAACTTTTGATTTGTACAGTGTAGTAAAATCTGTATATTTTGAAATGTATTTGAAAATGTATTTTCTGCTGTATGTTAACAGTCCATGATTCTGTGCAAAAAGTTCTAATTAAGTGAATTAAATGGAGTTTAATCATGTTGGACTTCAAGCTAGAGACAAAAGAGTCATGTGACCTTCAAAATACACGGCGAGGCTGTAAAGCAGCACTTTCTGTTCCCGCGGCGGTGAGATCTCTAACCTGAGAGGAACTGCTGCGTGTCCATCAGCTTGCAGGTCTGCTCTTTCTCCAGCTTGTTGGGTTTGTCTGCGTACGGGGCCAGCGGGCCCTCCCAGTACACGCGGCCCTGGCACAGGCGCTTGGCGTAAAGCCCGTCCGGAGCCAGCCACAGCAGCACGCCGCGCTCCAGCACATTGGGCAGCTTCTCGGCCCCGCGCCGCTGAGACTGAGGGTAGGGGAAGGGGAAGAGCACGGGCTCGGCCCCGCCGTACAGCCGGTCCTCGGGGCCCGGGGACGAGGGGGACGAGGGGGACCCTGGACACGGAGAGGAGGAGATGCGACAGCCTTCGGGGCTGCTGGTGGTCACCTCCTTCACCAGAGACTCGCGGTAATACAGAGAGACGTGCAGGCGACAGTCTGTGGATCACACGAGACAGAGTTTCACATTAACCTTCACCTTCCTCGCCGGGCAAAATGATCCCAAACCTAAACTTTGTTTGGGTCCAGAAAGCTTATATTGAGCCATTTTTTATATATTTTCTTAATATGTGTCCCTGGAGCACAAAAGCAGTCATAAGCAGCACAGGTATATTTGTAGCAATAGCCAACAATACATTGTATGGGTCAAAATTATCATTTTTATTTGATGCCAAAATCATTAGGATATTAAGATAATGCTCCATGAAGACATTTTGTAAATTTTAAATATATCAAAACTTAATTTTTGATTATTAATATGCATTGCTAAAAACTTAATTTGAACAACTTTAAAGATGTTTACAGCAACAGGTAGGTATAGTTAACTAAAACTAAAACCATAAAACACTTTCTTGTTACGTGATATAAAATGTATTTAAATTACAATAAAATAACTCAATAACTATTTTTCCTTTAGTTTAACTTAATGTAATACCTAAAACAGAAATGCAAAATGTATATAAACTAAACAGACGCATGTAACAAATGCAAACAATTAAAAAAAATGACAAATAACAAAGAAAATTACTAAAATGAAAATAAAAATGGGAAATCAATAAATATATACATTTATGCAAATGTGACCCTGGACCACAAAACCAGTCATAAGTGTATAAATATTATTTCCATTGATGTATGGTTTGTTATGATCGTATAATACTTGAAAATCTGGAATCTGAGCATGCAAAAAAATCTAAATATTGAGAAAATCATCTTTAAAGTTGTTCAAATGAAGTTCTTAGCAATGCATATTACTAATCAAAAATTACGTTTTGATATATTTCACGGTAGGAAATGTACTAAATATCTTCATGGAACATGATCTTAATATGCTAATGATTTTTGGCATAAAAGAAAAATGTATAATTTTGACCCATACGATGTATTGTTGGCTATTGCTACAAATATACCCCAGTGTCTTATGACTGCTTCTGTGCTCCAGGGTCATATATTATAACAGTATCTCAATGATGCTAAAATAACACCGGCAGTGTTCATACCTGAGATGGCCATGGCTTCGGCGGATCTCATATTGGGGTCCATTGCCACTGGATGGGTTTCTGTAGGTGAATATGTGTAGAAAGAGCCAGATATCTGGTATCCTGGAAAGCGTAGATGCATTAACATGGATTATTTTACTACCATCAATATTAAAAATACATGACAAAGGTGCCTAAATTAAAATAAAATTATTGTCTTTCCACTTCTATCATTTCAAGAGTCAGAATCGAGACCAGACCCAGACCATGTCTGGACCCGCTGAGACCAGACCCCTTCAGGACTGTGTTGTATTGGATAATTTAGTACAATTAACCCTAAAATAAACAACAAGCAAGACCCAGATCTGGAAAAAGACTATATTTTGAGACCCAATATAAGCTGCACTATTCAAAAGACCTTATCAAACTACAGCAAATGATCATTTAAGTTTTACTTATATTCAGCAAAAGGTAATAAAGGGACTAAAATGTAAGCAGAACAAAGTATGTTCTATGACTCAAATACATTGGTACCGTTTGAGCTTGCCATTTTACAAAGTGAGAAGTGCCATTAATAAACGAGCATTAATACAGACAGACCGAAACATAAATGAAGGGTTTCCTCTTTCTGTTTAAAGCCGGCTAATGTTGCTCGCCTTTGATCAACTCTCTTCTTAATCTTCACAGAAACAAGCGAGAGCATCTCTGACCAAGAATAGCTGTATCTTCTCTGACATTAATATGCTAAATATGGTACACAACCATTAAATAGGGCCTGTAATCATTTTGGCTTAATTAAGATCAGTGTTGAGGGTAACACATTACAAGTAACGCAAGGTATGAAATCCTTGTACTCCATAAAAGTAACTAAGTAACGCAATTAGTTACTTTTATATGGAGTAACGCAATATTGCAATGTATTAATTTTCCTAAAAGTAGCTAAGTAACACAATTACTTACTTTTTAATGAAATAATGCAATATTATAATGCATTGCTTTCCTTAAAAATATATTAAGTAATTAAATTAGTAACTTTTTTATGGAGTAACACAATATTGTAACGCATTACTTTCTAAGTAACGCAATTAGTTACTTTTTTATGGAGTAACGTAATATTTTAATGCATTACTTTCTAGGTAACGCAATTAGTTACTTTTTTATGGAGTAACGCAAAATTATAATGCATTACTTTCTAGGTAACGCAATTAATAACTTTTTTATGGAGTAACGCAATATTATAACGCATTACTTTCTAAGTAACGCAATTAGTTACTTTTTTATGGAGAAATGCAAAATTATAATGCATTACTTTCTAGGTAACGCAATTAATAACTTTTTTATGGAGTAACGCAATATTATAATGCATTACTTTCTAAGTAACGCAATTAGTTACTTTTTATGGAGTAACGCAATATTATAACGCATTACTTTCTAAGTAACGCAATTAGTTACTTTTTATGGAGTAACGCAATATTATAATGCATTACTTTCTAAGTAACGCAATTAGTTACTTTTTATGGAGTAACGCAATATTATAATGCATTACTTTCTAAGTAACGCAATTAGTTACTTTTTATGGAGTAACGCAATATTATAATGCATTACTTTCTAAGTAACGCAATTAATTACTTTTTTATGGAGTAACGTAATATTATAATGTATTACTTTCTAAGTAACGCAATTAGTTACTTTTTATGGAGTAACGCAATATTATAACGCATTACTTTCTAAGTAACGCAATTAGTTACTTTTTTATGGAGTAACGCAATATTATAACGCATTACTTTCTAAGTAACGCAATTAGTTACTTTTTATGGAGTAACGCAATATTATAAAGCAGTAATTTATAAGTAATGCAATTAGTTACTTTTTTATGGAGTAATGCAAAATTATAATGCATTACTTTCTAAGTAACGCAATTAGTTACTTTTTTATGGAGTAACGCAATATTATAACGCATTACTTTCTATTTAACGCAATTAGTTACTTTTTTATGGAGTAACGCAATATTATAATGCATTACTTTCTATTTAACGCAATTAGTTACTTTTTATGGAGTAACACAATATGGTAACGCATCACTTTTAAAAGTTCCTTTCCCCAACACTGCTTAAGATACGCAGCTGTTTGCCAAATGTGAGAATGTTTAATGTTGTGCTGTCAGAACTGGACACTGTATTATTGGAGAGGCGGGTACCGTTGTCACAGGCCGATGGGTGCCAGGGTAAGGAGCGCGTCGGTGGATACGGACACTGGCCGTATGGTAACTCTGCATGAGGAGGATGAGGCTGATCGCTGCTGTATTCTCTCCAGTCTCGTCTCTCCTGGGGAAGCATGTATCCCGGCATCTGCAGACAGACAGCGGACGGGTTTCTGAGACTGAGAAACAACACCAGCGTGGGATGCCAACACGCTGGAGCGCCCCTTAGAGTACTTAACTAGCTTAACCAGAGAGGTTTCATAAGGCTGTGCTGGTTCACCAAACCAGCCAGCACCAGCTTATCTTTACCGCAGCGTTGGTAGTGCACTTTTAGTAAAGTTAACTAAAACTAGAACTACAGTTGCATTTATGTTTTAAAAATATATATAATTTTATCTCAGCTGGTTGCTTTCTTGCTTTTGGTTTGTTTAACTTGATGCACTTGATGCACTAAAACGGAAATAAAAATGAATTAAAACTATATAGACATATTTTTTAAAAACTAATAAAAAGACAAAAACAACTAAATTACTTAGAATTTTTTTTACAAAAAATATGTAAACAAAAATTAATCATAAATAATAAAAAACTATAGTAGTATATCAGTGATACTAAAATAACACAGTTTTGAGGTTGACGCACTAAATATAACTTGCGTAGTTTGATGTACTAACATAAAATAATAAAAAATAATAAAAACGACATTGGTATATAACAAAACCTAATAAAAAATGACAAAAACAGAAAATATAACAAATATAAACTAATTCAAATTATTAATAACAACTATAAAGTATCAACACTGTTTCACATTGAATGCACCTGCTAGGAACACGCAGTAAACGTATATGTACTAGATATAGATGCAATGCTAATTGGACAGTGATTACAAAGAAAAACTCTTCACATAAGACGCTCCCATGGATATGAATATTTTGTTAAAAAGGTGTGGCATGGCAAAGGTGATACACCTTACCTGAGGCTGTAGAGGAGGATAAGAAGAATGCATTGGATAGCTAATAGAAGTCACGTGTGCTGTGCTGTCATCCATACTGCTGGACTTAGAGCCTAAAATACAAACATATAATCTATTCATAGCCTTCATATACATATGCACCATGATATTTGTGTCTGCACAATTCAAGCGTTTGGCTATAATTGTGATAGTTGTGGCCAATACCTGATAATTGCATTTTTAAGCTTCTGATGTTCTTGGTTTGCTTTGAACGCGAGAACGGATTTCGAGAAGCTGCTAAAGCACCAACTTGAGCTCATAACAAAACATGAAAACTATTTTAAGGTTTGGTGATTGTATATGAATTTGTACAATTTGATTTGTACGAGAACGCACGTTTTGTAAAAAAAAAATAATAATAATTTTGATTAAACATGAAGGTCCAGCCCTAAACCCAAACCTCAGCAGATCGTGCGAAAACATACGAATGATATCATACGAATTTGCCGCCAATTCGTAAAACCGTTACGAATTGCCATGAGTGTGTGTTAAAAAAAGCCCATGACTCGATGAGTTTTCCTTTCTTTGCTGATGCATTATTTTGTTAAGAGAAGCTGAGGCTGGATATATCGAACAGGTCATCTTTTTGTAAATAGACAGAAAATAGTTCACGCCACAGTCATGACTTGCTTTTGCTATCAGAGGCCAGTGGGAGGGATGTTTCAATTCTTTAGAGGATGTGATTTGGGTCAAAAGCCCGTCCGAAGTGAGCGATCAATAATTATATTTTATGTTAATATTTTTGGTCCGATTTCTCTACATTTTAGAGTCCAAATTTGCTTTATCCTCGAAACGAAATGCCCTCATTCGCTCACATACAGTACAGTCCGTGCCTCCACTTCGCAGGTAGTTCACAAGCACTAATAATAGGGTGTGAAACTACAATATGTGCCATTTCTATAAAACTACTGAAATTCTGCAAACTCTTGAATGCGTTATGGTCACACCAGAGGTCTTCGTGGTCTTGGCCCAGCATCTCAGAGCACAAGCTCGTATTATGCAAGGTCTGACGGGTGATTTGTGTTGCTTTGGTGCTGTGCACTTGGTAACCGAAGCTCTATAAAAAGCTTGAGGGATTTTAGCACATGTAGTGGCTTCCTCTTAGCTTCCTGCTACACATACTGAGGGCAAGTAGCAATATTTAATGCGAATGCATGGCATGCCTCTATCGTTGTGTAGCTCTGTTCATGGCTCTTTTGTGAGCTTACTTTTCAGTAAGAGCTGGAATGATGCAATGCATCAAACCTAGAGTAAAAACTGCACGCCTTCAAGGCGTGACTTACAACAAAATCTATATTTGTGGATTAGAAGCCAACCAATGCACAAGACCTGCTGATGCATGGTGTGATATATTAAATGCATTTAGCTCATTGCGATTCATTGCTATGCAATCCAAAAATGGCTGTTACCTCTCTTGGCTGCTTCTGGTATTATCCTGTAGACCTTGTAAGGATCTGAGATGTCCAGTTGGCTTCTCTCCACCAGTTCATCAAAGTCATTGCTTTTGTTCAGGGCACAGCGGAGCCTGGTCTTCCACGTTGGAGGGTCTGGTTTGTCCAGGCCTTCTCTGAACTTGCCTTTGAACAGGGCCCAAGCCTACAAACCCCAACACCAGCGTGAAGATGAGAAGAGATGAAGAAGAAGAAGAAAATGGCCATGAAGAACTGGCTCACATCTCAGAATACACTCATATACTAATGCATACACTATTTAAAGACTCTTAAAATGGATGAGCGATGTTATTCGTATTAATAATATCATTATTGTTGAATTCAATACTGTTCAATGTGTCTGATTAGCTGAATAGTCATTGCTTTTGTTTCTAATACAACAGAATGCCAATCTATTAACATGCAATGGTCTTTCTCAGCTCAATACCACACGTATGCATTTTCTCTGATATGAATTGAATCCTAATCATACAGTAGCTTATTTGATTACAAAAAAAGTTGCAAAAATGTGCCTTAATAATAATAATACATTCACACAGTTGCCCCAAAAACTCTTTGTAACCTAAGCATCAGATGCATCAGATAACAAAATATCAAACCACGTGGCTGCAAATAAGTATTTCTCGGAACAAACTGCTTTTCTTTATCATTTTTTAGCTTGATTGGGCTGCTCAGAATCAGGTGTTATTTCGGTGATTTTTAGGGGATGAAGTCAAGTTCACACATATGTCCAACAGAGGAACTTCAGTACAATAACTATAACATTATCAACTAATGTTTGCACCCACTTCTGTCTTCACTTTCAACACTAGATCTATTGTTTGATCAGGTTCGTCAAGCGTGGAGTGTTTATTTGAATAAAGCCACATGGTTTGATACTACGAGTCCTAACAGCAGACACACGATGCTCCTCCTCATCCTCATCCTCAGTCACCTTGAAGAGCGCCGCGTCCTCGTCGCGGTTGTAGTCCTGCTTTCCCGCGTGCTTCCAGGGAATCCTGAAAATGCTTTTCTCGTCATTTTCCCAAACCAAGCCGGCATACTCCCCGCTGTCAATCTGATCGATGAGCCACTGTCTAAGTTTACCATTCCCACAACTGACTGACATGCTGCTGTCCCCATCTAAGTTCATGTCTGTGAGGGAGGGATGCATGCGAGAGCAGGTGCACATGCAGTGAACAGAAGAGCGATTCAGATGAGTTCATGCATGCATATTCCGCAATAATACACATGTATAACGTGCTCTTAACAAACTAAAAAATATGCATGGAAATAATGCGATGTTGCATGAAAAAATGCGTTCAAAGAACGAAGCTTCAACTTTAAAAAGTTTACGTGCAATTCTTTTTAAAGGAACGAAACATACAGCATATTAGTATGTAAGAATGCATAAAGCATGATTAATAAACAAGCTGCATGCTTATAATAATTCTTGTCTTTAATAGTCAGCTCAGTCGGTTGTCACAGATGTCTCAAGTCTTACCTTTGTGAATGCAGACAGCTTCGCTTTCAAAGCCGACACTTCTCAAGTCATGTCAGAGGAAGGTGTTTCTATTCTTAAATAACGTAAAGCGCGTTAGGTGGAGAGATGGGTGGAGCGTTACGTGGAAGCGTCTTTCTCCAGCACCATTAAGAGATGAAGACTTCAGAGAAACGCGACAGAACCGCAAGAATAAACATCCAACATACGGGAAATCCCTCCGAGGCGCGCACACACACACGCGCTGGAACAAATATCTGTCGATAAAACAAGCCAGAAAATCTCCCAGCGCTCGTCATCGGAGTTATCCTGCTGTTTGATGTTTGTTTATGTCGGGTTGATTTGAGGAAATTCACGGCTGTCGGTCACGGAACAACACGGGGTGCACTAACTTATTCTCAGACTGCGCGCGTCGCGTCAGCAGAAGCGATGATTGACAACGTCTTTGTGTATTAATGTGTTTTTAATTTACACAGACAACCGTTCGGGGTCTTTTTTATCCCCCAAAATAATTTAAGCGGCTCATCAAGTAGCCTATGTGATATCAAGAGACTTCAAATCTGTGACAATCTCTCTGAAGTTCAAGTGTTGAAGATGCTGCCCCCTGCTGTCCGACAGAGAAATAACACACTCAGGCCACCATGTGTTTTTCCAGGAGAAACAAAGTGCATTTACGTAATGCATTTAAAGTGCTCTATTTTGAGTAAAGTACTATAACAAATATGATTTAGTACTTAAGATAATCTAAGTGTCCTCAACTGTGCTATTTTGGGACACCATGACTATATGAAATAAAATGTGGTTTTAACATACTATCTAAAAAGTATTTACTTACCAAGTGTACCCATATTTCATACACTAGTACACTCCAGCGTACTAATATTAATAAATACAGAGATAGTACCTTTTAGTTCATATTTATGGTGTCCAAAAATAGTACAGTTGAGTACACTTTTTAAGAAATACTAAATAATATGTTTTAGTATGTTACTTAAGTACACATTAGTGTTTGAAAATAGAGCAGTTTAAGTACATTATGGAAGTGTGCCTTTTTCCCCTGGGTTCTACCTTATTTTTTATTCTTTAAACATTTATATTCTTTCGTTATGTTTGATATTAAAAACAGCTGATCCAGCAAGTCTTAAAGGGATAGCAGAAATCTCTGTCACTATTTACGAAGTCTCTTTCTTCGAGTTAAACACAAAAGTAGATATTCTGAAGAATGTTGATAAGTAAAAAGTTGCTGGTAGCCATTTACTTTTTATTATATATATATATTAGGGGTGGGCATAGATTAATTTTTTAATCTAGATTAATCTAGATTAATTTTGGAATTAATCTAGATTAATCTAGATTAAAATGGCTCATTTGAATTCTGCGAAGGCATTCAGAATATGTGTGCTACCCAAATAATGACTAAAAGTAAGTCTTTGAGAACGGGTTTCTCAAGCCAGGTGGCGCATTAGACCAGGGGCTCATCTCCTGTTTCCAAAATGCATCACAAACTGCTTGAGAAAGATGTTCTACTATGATAATTGGTGATGAAAATAAAGTATGTTCAATAAGATGTACTTGTGTTTACTAACTGTTTATTCAGTTAAACATGAATTGTGAACTGTAGGCCTACATAAGAGGTCGTGATGAACTGTTTACAGTTTCCATTGGGAAGCTTCTTAAAATAAATTTTCCCTGAAGCAAACCCGGCGGCTTCATAGCTGCATCCATGTTAGCACGTCACGCCTGATGTGGTAATTTCACAGTAACGTTAGGCATACACACAGGTTCAAGCAGAGGGTGACACGAGTGAATTCTCAAGTTCACATGAGACCTAAAGCGCATCCGGTTTGCTTAAAAGCAGCGTTCGTTGTTATTCTGAGTGCACACAAATAAACGTAGAGTCTTTACAGATTCGAAGATGTATTAGGCTACTTTTATCTGTATGACCAAAATGACGGAGATTTTAAGAGCAAGTGAACGCACCGGAGCCTGTCCTGCAGCAAACGCTTCCACACAAACACTTCAATAGCGCACATTCTAGGTTAACATCATATTGAGCGCCATGTAAAGTTGTTACTACATACATCTTTCAGATGAAAAGCCATATTTGAGGTTGATGAATGATAGATGAGCGTTTGGATGTCCTGCCCGATTGTATTACCACATAGACCAGCCGTTAACAATCTGTCCATCACGGACTGCGAGCCTCTAGTTGGAAGACTCGTTCTCGCCCCCTACAGTGCAATTCGGCTAGGTATACATCCGCGCTAAAATATCAGGGTGAAAGTCATCATAGCTTGCGTAGTATAGACCCAGCTCCCAACCCAACTTTGAGAATAGATTAACGGCGATATTTATTTTATCGCCGATAAGAGTCTCACGTTAACGCAGCACGTTAACGCCGATAACGGCCCACCACTAATATATATATATATATATATATATATACTATGGAAGTCAATGGCTACCAGCAACTGTTTGGTTACCTGCATTCTTCAGAATGTTCATTTTTGGGTGAACTGTCCCTTTAAGAAAATCTAAAAATAATAGAAAGTCAGAGATTATAGTATAACAAATCAGTTTTTATAATATGAATGTAAAGACTGAACAACAAAAAAATTCAAATTTGCTTTAAACGTCACATCAGTAGTAAACATTAAAACCTTGAATATGTCTTATATACAAACAAGTGTCCATAATAAACAGTGCTGTGCCGTGTGGCCTGATGATGTTTGTAACCACAGATCTCAGTCATGAGGACAGGACTCGTGTTCAGGAGAGGAGCTGGGGATCTGTGCCAGCAGGTTACGCACCTCGTCCTCATCACTGAAGGGCTTTTCCTTGTACTCCTCCTTCAGCCACGCTCGGAACTGAACACAAATCACACATCATCACAGAAAGATGAGTGGGTCTTCAAGAAGAATGTATTCATATTTCTAGAAGCCATGTTCTGGATCACACATTTACACAAACAAACATATGTGACCCTGGAGCACAAAAGCAGTCATAAGACACACAGGTATATTTGTAGCAATAGCCAACAATACATTATCTCAGCTGAATAAAGGTTTGTGAAGATAGCGCCACACTATTCCAGTCATAAAGCGTGGAGGAGTCACCTGCTGCAGCTGGCTGGACTCAAACTCCTGCAGCTGGTTCTGGAAGCCCATGTTGGGTGAAGCACAAGGTCTGGCCACCTTCACCGCAGCCAGAGCCTCGTCCCATCCCAGAGAGGTGACGGTCATGAGGTACGCCACCACCAGAGTCACGCTGCGCGACACGCCGGCCAGACTGCAGAGCGTTCAGAACGTCATTATTACAGGACAATGAGATGATGTAGGTACTGATCAGAACGAGCTCCTACCATAGTGACAAATACATATACTCAAATACCTTTATTTCATGCTACAAACACATTTATGCACTTAATACAAATGTACTTTTTGTACACTAAACTGGTATCCTTAAAGTCTCATAAATTGAATTTGTAATGCATTTTAATTGTGTGGACGCAGTGCTGAGGTTCAGTTAAAGATGCACTGAAGTATTGTGTTAAAGTACATATTAATGATCTCACATTTAAAGAATGATATTATTCAAAGATCATACAATCCTCATCAAGTGACATTAAAACACATATTAGGCTTAATATTAATTGTGTACAAGTAGTGCACCGAATACAGTTTTTATAACAGTAAGCTTCATGTTAATAGATTTTAACTATAGACATCTATGTTCAATATATGACGTTTTTGGAAGTCACAGGAGGAAGAACGTGAGATTTGAGAGAAATACTAGTCTTTGAGAATAAAACGCAGCAGTGTTATAGTCTTAAACACAGGCTCATGTTTACCGTTATTTTGGGAAGTTCAGAAATAGCCCACCCCCTTGACACCTAGTTATCAGCTGTTCACATGGTCACACTGGGCTCGATTAGGGCTGTCTCTGGGTTGAGTGCACATGCGGCTTCCTCTTAAGGTAGAGTCGTGTATCTTGGTGCATGCTCCTAACAGAGTAGATTGAACCCCCCCCCCCTCACTTACCAGTGCACCAGACAGCCCTCGCCTTTCAGCCGCGACTCGTGCATGAACCTGATGCTCTTCTCAAAATGCTGAATGCTGTGGAGGGCAAAGAGACCATTATGTCAACTTCATGCAATTCTACAGAGCATCACTGTGAAGGATGCTGTAATGAAGCATGAAACAATTGTGTGTCAAATTCTGGATATGGTTTTTATATTGTGGGTCAAAATTACCATAATCGGATTTAATACAATTCATAAAAATCATGTAAAAACAAAACAAATAGGTACAACCTGTAAACATTCTCACACATAATAATAAACATGAGAACGTGTTTTTTTTACTTTTCCAAAAAAATATGATTATTGATAATGTTTTTTTTTTTTGCTTTAAATTTTGTTTATTTGATTTGCTTGAACTGATAACAATGCATGCCTTCAGTGCAGAGGACATTTCTTCACATTAAAGCATCTGCCAAATGCATAATTGTAAACGTAAATAGAGCAGTTGAGAAGTTAACAAAGTATGGCCCAAAACAAAAATAATAATAATCTGTGCAGCTGCCGTTAACCTTGAAATTGCAGGTCAAACTGCATCATAATCGTGATAAACATATACACATCCCACAACACCTGCAGGCTTGTTCATAACCCCAAACGAGAAATAACAATAATAAATAATCCTAGTTAAAACTAATCAATTCTACTAGTTTTAAACAAGGGGTGATGCATGAATGTGATGGCTTTGTTGTGATGTTATCTAATGCATTGATATTCAGGCATTAACAGTGGCTCACGAGCATAGTTCAGCCAAAAGCTGTTTTTATATTACATTACATTTAGTCATTTAGCAGATGCTTTTATCTAAAGCGGCTTACAACAGACGCAATCAAACCAACAAAAGAGCGATGATACGCAGGTCTCAGTTATATTAACGTGGTTTTGTTTTTATTTAGATCATAAAAAGAAAAAAGAATAGAGCGCGCTAGTGTTAGAGGCCTGGTTTTGCTTTTGGTTAATTGTATAATAAATACAAAGATAGAATACAAAAGAAGTGTTAGCTTTTTAAAGCAAGCAATAGAGTGCAAGTCTAAACGGAGCATGTTTTAAAGAATAGAATTAGAATAGAGCGTGCAGTTAGAGGGTCAAATAAAGTGTGGTTTAACCATTTCTTGAAGAAGGCGAAGGAGTCATTTTTAATGTGAATATCAGTGGTTTCCAAAACAATAGTAATAATTCAAAATAATAACAATATTCAAAATATCTTCTATTGTGCTCCACAGAAGAGATAAAAGATCATCAGAGGTTTGGGACGAGGCCAGGGTGAGTGAATGATGACAGTGTTTCATTTCGGGGGGGATTATGCGGTTAATTGTGCACAACAGCAGACGTGCTGGAGTTGAGGTCTTCGTTCCTCCAGCGCTGGGAAGGTCGTAACCGGAGCAGTAAACACAGGATTACCAGACGTCCTGATGTTCTCCAGATGCAGATTACTCTACAACTCAGCTTTTACAGCTTCACTATTTACTGCCTTCGCAGCTTTAGGCTTGACGCTGATCCTCGAAACATACCAGCGCTAAAACACGCAATTATTAATTAGCACTGAATCTGATCATTAATAAGAGCCCCAGAAATAAAGTTAGGCCAGTTTGTTATTAAACATGTCTATGATTATATGTTCGGGACTTGCAAAAGAAATGCAAATATAATGTCATTGTTTTATTGTATGCTGCTATTATTCCTCAATAGAAAGGTGTGTATGATTACTAGAGTATAAAACACAAACATATCTTAACACAAATGTGTCCCTGGAGCACAAAAGCAGTCATAAGTCGCTGGGGTATATTTGTAGCAATAGACAAAAATACATTGTACGGGTCAAAATTAGATTTTTCTTTTATGCCAAAAATCATTAGATATTAAGATCATGTTCTATGAAGATATTTTGTACTGTAAATATATCAAAACTTAATTTTTGATTAGTAATATGCTTTGGTAAGAATTCATTTGAACAACTTTAAAGATGATTTTCTCAATATTCAGATTTTTTTGCATCCTCAGATTCCAGATTTACAAATATTGTCCGATCATAACAAACCATACATCAATGGAAATATTATTTATTTACTGTTTATTTAATGTTGTTGTTATTAACAGTTTTCAGAATTAAAGACATGTTTAAAAGCATTTAAAGAACGTTTTTTTTTGTCAGAGCTCTTGTTATTATTAATTTTGGCATTCATTTTCATTTTACACCAGACACGTATATTGGTTCAAAATATCGGTTATCGGTCTACTTGATCTGTAATAATCGGTATCGGTATCGGCCCTGAAAAACACATATCGGTCGACCCCTAAACCTAATGTCTGCGCGCACGCACACACACACACACACACACACACACACACACACACACACACACACACACACACACACACTCGCACACACTCACACACACACTCGCACACACACACATGTTGGTTTTATGGTTTACGGGACTTTCCATAGGCGTAATGGTTTTATACTGTACAAGCTGTATGTGCTATTGCCCTACACCTACCTACACCTAAACTTAGCCCTCACAGGAGGCGGTGCATTTCTACTTTCCCTCAAAAACTCACTCTGTATGATTTATAAGCGTTTTAAATTATGGGGACACTGAAAATGTCCTCATAAATCACCTTCTCCTTGTAATACCTATGTCATACCCATGTCATTATACAAATTTGTGTCCTCATAAACCACATAAACATGCCCACACACACAGACACACACACTCGCACACATAAAACACACAGACACACACACTCACACACACCCACCCACACACTCACACACCCACACACACACACACACACACACACACACACACACACACACTCACACACACACACACACACACACACTGCGCACACACACACACTCACGCACACACACACACACACCCACGTGCACAAATCCACACACTCGTGCACACATCCACACACACACACACGCACATACACATCCACACACACACACACACACACTGTATGTTGAGTTGATATCTTCATGCTTAAACCTAATGGCTGCACACACACACACACAAACACACACACGTGTGCACACACACACTAAAATGGTTCCAAGAAATAAAACACTTTCGCCTTTCTATTCATATATTCTGCTTGCAAAAGCACAAATACAGATTTTGTTTACAGGTTTGAATCTGTCCAGATAGTGTCTGTCACGAAATCCAGAAATCTGACTGTGGTTTCTTCTTAAAGCTTGGCAGGTACAGCGGTGTTTCCTCCAGAACATCCATCCTTTTGACAGGACCAGGATGAGAAAGGGCTGGGCTGGTCCAGTTTGGTTAAAGAGGGTCAGTTTCACATTACGCATGGCTGGGTTTCACAGGTTTGTAATGTGACAAGAGGGCTGATGGTAAAGGGGGGATAAAAATAAAGGCGTAGTGCGGCCAATGCATCACTTGTGAACCCAGCTCACGACTTCCTTCCTGCACCAAGAGAGCCACAAGAGGAAGTGTGTGTGCGTGCGTGCATGTGTGCGCGCATGTGTGTGTTCATGCACGTGAGCTCAAGGGTGTAACTAGATTGATACGGCATGAAAAACTAACATCAGAGTCAGTGTTAAAGAAGGCTGAGGAACAAGAGAGAGGCAACAGCATGCGTGAATGCAGAACTTATAAAGCGTTTGTTTATGAAAAGCCTTCACATCTTCATGTTGCCCCAGCGACACGCGCTGCCCACTGGTGGCCGAGAGAGATCGGACAGCTATTAGAGAACGAGCCCATCAGAAATGCATGCTTACTCACAGGTTTTGCGTGGGAGAATCTGCTGCTGGGATACAAAGATAAGTCATCTCCTAAAGAAACAGAGATGTGCATTAATACGTCACAAAATCACACGAGAGAAAGACACAGAGGGTAAACCTGTTGTGTCATGTGATGCACAGTGTTTTATTTCTACTAATTGCATATAAACTCAAAACATGGCATGCATTTCACCGGTTTATTTCATTCATCTTCACAGGTCTTTGCACCATGCAAGAGCACAATGCATTCAGTAAATGTGTGCATTTTCCTGTAAGAGATGCCCTTCGCTGAGAAAGTCTGCTTTAGGGTCTCTGCAGCTTTCCCTGAATCAAATATAAGACTTTTTAGGACTTGCACAAACACAATTAATAACACATAACTTAATTAAACAGGCTGCAGCACATTCAACTGCACATTCAAGAGCAATTACAAGTTTAACATGTTTTACTATATATTATATATATATATTTGCCAAGTGGATGCTGCACACTGGTGGTGGTTGAGGAGACCCCCCACACACACACACACACACACACACACACACACACACTTGATTGTAAAGCCCTTTGGGTGTACAACAATACATAATAAAGCGCTATATAAATGCATCATTCATTCATTCATATATATATATATAAATACTTAATGTGGGGCATTTAATTATAAACAAGCCCAAAATACACCAGGACTTTTATTTTGAAAAGTTTAAGCTTTACTACTTCCAGCTGCTCATTCAAACAGATGAGGGAGAAAGAATACGCACACGTACAACCATCTACAATATATAAACGCTGTCATAATTCAATAATCTTATGACGATTGCCTGAGAACTGCACTGAAACGGTGAGCATGCAAAACAGTGCGTTATGATTTGTGTTGAATTAAATCTAATTTTTTTTAAATGTAATAATCACGTTAGGCTGCATCGAGGTTCTTGTTTTATCGATAAACTGCTTAAAACGATGCACTAAACAGAAAGTGTGTCACTGTGTTAAACTCGACAGACTCTTCTTTTTTACCTCATTATTTATCATGCTTCATAAAAGCCTGCATTTCAAAAAATAAAGTGTTGTTTTCAATGGCCCGGACCCATTTCTCAATACCAAATATCAGTTCAAATCTCTTCACACGGTTCTCCTCACCAACTTTTAGCACGAAACATCACATTCAAGATGCACTAAAACCCTTCATGCCATCTCAAATGAACTCATCTCAAATCTTAATAACACCTTCTGTTAAATGTATTCACATTGTTGACACCAGTGTTGGGGAAATTTCATTTAAAAAGTAATGCATTAAAATATTTTGTGTTACTCCCTAAAAAGTAACTAATTACGTTACTTAGTTACTTTTTATGGAAAGTAATGCGTTACAATATTGCGTTACTCTCTAAAAAAGTAACTAATTACGTTACTTTTTATGGAAAGTAATGCGTTACGTTACTTTTGCGTTACTTTCGCGTGACATTTTAAATATGAGCAGGGCTTGATTGTTAGTTTTTAATACAAGAAGTTATATTTATAGTTAATATAAAAGCCTTTCACACCAAAAAGTGTAATGAATAAACCTCAGACTGAAGGACGAGTAAATCACGTCTGTACAGAAGAACACAGGAGAAGATCAACACTCTTCAGCAATAAAATAACAACGAAGCACAATTGTTAGTTTATCTAAAGTCATTTTTATTATTAGTATGATTGAACTGGTTCAACAAAGGTCATCAGCAAACACATCGGTTAATAAAATGAAGATTAGATATATTTGTGTTGTTTAACATATTTAATTATTGCAGGTTTGCATCATATTCTGAGTATCACTGTTTTAATTCATTTTGATGAATACTGAATCTGTTTTTGCGAGTGAGATGAATTAATACACATTCATATTTAGTCTAGATTAGATCTACAGTAAGATCATGTTCACACGGCGCTCTGTCAGTCAATAAATGGAGAAAAAGTAACTCAGATATTTTCTAGTAAATTAAAAAGTAATGCGTTACTTTACTAGTTACTTGAAAAAAGTAATATTATTACGCAACTAATGCGTTACCCCTCCAACACTGGTTGACACTATTTGTTGTTTACAGCGAAAATGATCCTGAAGTTGCCACATCTGTACAGATAGAATCAAATCTAATTGAACTGTTTTGATATTATTTTGGATTTGGAATATTTCAATATGCTATTACTGTAAAAATGTAGCAAATTGCTGTATTATGTTAAGTGTTATACCGTGTTGAGATGAATATGCAAACATGTGCATGTAGGTGCATTGAGTTTTGGTTGTTTGGGTGATAAAATAATTCATGCACTTTGAAAGATTCAAAGGTGATCCAGTTTAGTTGCATGAAGAGTTTGAAAAAGTGACCCAAGTATTGAGAAACTGGTCTTAGAGACTGAAAATAATTATTTTGTTCGGTTTGTCTCGGTTGACATTTTCAAACTTTTTAATGCTAGTCTTCTTTTTTTCTCGTCCATGAGAGGGCACACTTTTCCTTAAAACCCTGTTAAGCTTCCACCACGATAAGCTAAAGCGTGTGGCAGGTTTGTTTGCTGCTTGCATTGTTTACATTAATTGTGTTACAACTAATTATATTTGTATACGGTCACGTTATAGTAGAGAATTTTGCATATTCAGGTACTGGACATATCGTTCTTAACTTCTTATTTTACGGGCAATAAATATATTATTATTATATTACAAAAGACGATAACTCTCGTTGTCACTACAGTATGTCATGTGATAAACGCTGTGAGGTCATGTGATCTATCTATCTAAAGTATCTATATATATATATATATATGGGTGTTTGGCTTAGTGTCATGCTAGAATCATTTTTATACTCTGTGGCGAGGGGGGCGTGGTTCAGCGAAGTCTGCAGCGGGAGAAAGACTCAGGAGACAGCGGTAAGTAAGTGGGTCAAGTGCAAAATGAGGATCACCTGTGTCTGATTGCAGTAATTGGCGTGGAGACCGGATAAAAGCCACCGTGGAACGGGAGTTCATTGAGAGAGACGGAGTGAAGACTCGGGCGCACGAGCTGTAAGAGAGAGACAGCCGGAACGAATACAGAGAGTGATCGCTGAGACAACCGAGAGAGTTGATGTGTCCAGGTGACGCAGAGTGCGCACCTGTGTGAGTTTATCTGTGTTAATAAAAACACCTGAGTCTTCACGAGCCAACCCTGTCCGCTTCCTTCCTTCCTACGAACTTTGTTACACTGGTTGCCGAAACCCGGGGAGGAAGCCGGAACGCCGCTGCCAGCATGTCCTCACCGACGGGATCGCCGTTTGCGGAAGTCATCCAGTCGCTCGCGGGACTCCACCAGGAACATCACAAAGCGCTGATGGACATGAGGGCAGACCAGGAAAGGAGATTCTGTGCCCTCGTCCAGAACCAGCGGGAGGACATGAGCTGTTCCGGAGCTGGATGGACCGGGAGGTTCGGGCTGGAGAGAATACAACAGCCCGGCCCCGCCCACCAACATGCCGGTACAGAAGATGGGGCCGCAGGATGACCCGAGGCGAGAAGACCGCAGAGGCATGTGGGTGGGCCCAGACGGACTGGCCAGTGCACCTCATCCCCTGTTGACCGGGAGGCGCAGTTGGCGGCACAGCAGCTGCCAGTCCAGAACCTCCTGGTCTACGACGACCTAAAGCGAGCCATCCTCCAGCGGGTCGGCCGGAGCCCCGAGCAGCATCGCCAGCGCTTCCGTTCGCTGGAGCTGGGGGAGAACGGCCGGCCCTTCGTGATGGCTCACCAGCTCCGGGACGCCTGCCGCAGATGGCTGTTGGCCGGGGAAGGCGGCGTCGAACAAATCATCGACCGAGTGGTACTGGAGCAGTTTATTGCGCGGCTCCCCACGAAGACCGCGCAGTGGGTCCAGTGCCACCGCCCGGCGCTGGACCTGGCCATCCAACTCGCTGAGGACCAGATGGTGGCGTGCCACGGGGTTGGCAAAACCCTACCGTCCGTCTCTCTCTCTCTCCCCTCCCCTTATGTGTCTCCCCCTATCTTCCTTCCCAGGTCCCGTGCCGGCGTGGTTCCCGAGCCCAGCCCGATGGAGAGGAGGACCGGCACCGAGTCGGCGGCCGGGAGAGTCCACGCCAGGGAGGCGGGTCAGCCAGCCCGAGCGCCGCACTTATTCCCTGCCTCCGGGTCTCCACGCCAATTCCTTGTCCCACTGGGCGGGAAGCCTGGGCCGCCTGTTGGCGCTATGGGACCCGAGCCACTTCATCGATCGGTGTCCAGTGATGGAGGTGGGGACACTGGTCCGGGTTCCGGACGCCCCACAGGCTGCCCCGATCAAGCTGGCGGGTACCAAATACCTGTGAGTATTAGGGGGTACTTATTGGTCTTTGGTGGATTCAGGATGTAACCAGACCTCGATCCATCAAAGCCTAATTCAGCCCGAGGCATTGGATAAGAGCTGCATGGTTCGGGTGAGGTGTGTACATGGGGACGTGGTGACATACCCAGTAGTGCTGTTAACCATCCAATTTCGGGGCAAAAGCATAAGGTGGAGGTGGCAGTTAACCCCCTCCGGCATCCGCTGATTTTGGGAACCAATTGGCCAGCGTTTAAAATTTTATTGGGAGTTTTGTGTGGATGCCTCCTGCGGAAAAGAGAAGCCGGAGGAGGCGGCCGTGCGAACGGGAGAGGCTGAGCCAGGACCCGCTGAGGCGGCACCAGGGGAACGGAGCGCGGTCGAGAGGCTAATCCTCACGGAGCGTGATGATTTTCCCCTGGAGCAGTCCCAGGACGAGTCGCTGAGAAACGCGTTGGACCAGGTCCGTTCCATTGACGGCCGGCCTCTCCAGTCCGCACGGCCCCCTTCCTATCCCTATTTTGCTATATTAAAAGATAGGTTGTATCGAGTGACCCAGGACGCTCAGTCAAAACAAGATACAACCCAGTTGTTGGTACCAAAAAGCCGTCGGGAAATGCTTTTCCAGGCGGCTCATTGTAATCCTATGGCAGGGCATCTGGGTCAAGCAGCGACACTGAACCGTTTAATGGCCCGGTTTTTTTGGCCGGGCATTCACGAGAATGTACACCGGTGGTGTGCGGCTTGTCGTGAATGTCAGTTAGTGAATCCCGGCCTCCCCAAAAGCGCCTTTGCGCCCCTTCCGCTAATGCAGGTCCCTTCGAAGAATTGGTATGGACCTCATCGGGCCATTGAACGGTCAGCACGAGGGCATCGGTTTGCATTAGTTCTGGTGGATTATGCAACCCGATACCCGGAGGCAGTGGCGCCCGCAACATTTCCGCAAAGAGTGTAGCGGAGGCTCTGTTCAGTATGATCTCCCGGTGGGAATCCCGAAGAGATTCTCACCGATCAGGGCACGGCGTTTATGTCACGAACCATTCGCGAACTTTATGAGTTGTTGGGAATTAAGTCGATTCGCACCAGCGCCTATCACCCACAAACGGACGGCCTGGTGGAACGATTTAATCGTGACACGTTGAAAACAATGATTCAAAGTTCGCTCACGAAGACGCCAAAATTGGGACAAATGGCTGGAACCCCTTTTGTTCGCTCGCGAGGTCCCGCAAGCCTCCACGGGTTTTCCCCTTCGAGCTCCTGTACGGCCGCCAGCCCCGCGGGGTTTTGGACGTCCTGAGGGAGACTTGGGAGGAGGGACCTTCGGAGAGTAAAAATGAAATTCAGCATGTGCTGGACCTGAGAACAAAACTCCACACTTTGGGGCAGCTCCATGGAGAATTTGTTACAGGCCCAGGACAAGCAAAGCCGGCTATACAATCGGGGGGCCAGATTACGCAATTTCACGCCGGGAGATAAAGTGCTTGTGTTACTCCCCACCTCTAGCTCCAAATTACTCGCCAAGTGGCAAGGACCGTTCGAGGTCACACGGCAGGTAGGGATCTCAATTATGAGGTGGTTCGAACGGATCGGAGCGGGCACGCCAGATTTATCACCTCAACCTCCTTAAAAATGGAGAGGTCGAGCCGGTGATGCTGGCGGCGGTGGTAGGTAGCGAGGAAGATCTCGGGCCAGAGGCGAGCCCCAAAGTTCCATCACTCACTCTGGCCCCGGGGATCACTCACCCTCCCAGCTCACCGATGTAGCCCGTTACAAAGAGAATTTGCGGACGTGTTCTCGCCCGGCCCGGTCGAACCAACCTTATCCAACACCATATTGAGACCGAGCCGGGCGTGGTAGTGCGCACGGCCGTTGCCATCGGAGCACAAGAAAAAGGTGGTCCAGTCAGAATTAGAGGCGATGCTAGAGATGGGAGTGATAGAAGAGTCCCGAGTGACTGGCGAGCCCGATCGTTTGGTACCGAAAACAGACGGCTCGGTCCGATTCTGCGTGGATTATCGCAAGGTGAATGCGGTGTCGGTTCGACGCCTATCCAATGCCGCTGGTTGACGAGTTGCTTGATCGGCTGGGTACCGCTCTTTTATTCGACGCTGGACTTAACTAAAGGATATTGGCAGATCCCCTTATCACCTTTATCCAAAGAAAAGTCAGCCTTCACGACGCCGCGTTTGGATTGCACCAATTTGTCACGCTTCCGTTTGGGTTGTTGGGCGCCCGCTACCTTTCAGCGCCTCATGGACAAAATCCTCCGACCGCACCGCATACGCCACTGCCTACCTGGATGACATCATCATCTACAGTCAGGACTGGCAGCGGCACATGGTACACCCCGCGGGAGGTACTGAGAGCGCTGAGGGGAGCGGGACTAACGGCCAACCCAAAGAAGTGTGCGATTGGGCGGGTGGAGGTGCGTTATCTGGGTTTCCACTTGGGTCACGGACAGGTGCGTCCCCAAATTGATAAGACGGCAGCTATTGCGGCCTGCCCGAGACCCAAGACCAAAAAGGAGGTGAGGCAGTTCCTGGGGCTGGCGGGGTATTACAGGAGGTTTATTCCTGACTATTCGGAGCTCACCAGCCCGCTGACTGACCTCACTAAAAAGGAGGTCCCAGATACGGTCCCGTGGACGGAGCGGTGCCCCTCTGTTCGGACCACGCACCCTTGCAGTGGCTCCACCGCATGAAGGATACCAACGCGCGGATCACCCGTTGGTATCTGGCATTACAGCCCTTCAAATTCAAGGTGATCCACAGGCCGGGGACGCAGATGACTGTAGCCGACTTCCTCTCCAGGAATGGGGGCTGCAGGCGGAGGGCTTCCGGCCTGAGTCGGGCGGTGGGGGTATGTGGCGAGGGGCGTGGTTCAGCTAAGTCTGCAGCGGAGAAAGACTCAGGAGACAGCGGTAAGTAAGTGGGTCAAGTGCAAAATGAGGATCACCTGTGTCTGATTGCAGTAATTGGCGTGGAGACCGGATAAAAGCCACCGTGGAACGGGAGTTCATTGAGAGAGACAGAGTGAAGACTCGGGCGCACGAGCTGTAAGAGAGAGACAGCCGGAACGAATACAGAGAGTGATCGCTGAGACAACCGAGAGAGTTGATGTGTCCAGGTGACGCAGAGTGCGCACCTGTGTGAGTTTATCTGTGTTAATAAAAACACCTGAGTCTTCACGAGCCAACCCTGTCCGCTTCCTTCCTCCCTACGAACTTTGTTACATACTCATACCTTTTGTTGTTTTAATATTTTGAACTGTTTTTAGCTTTATTTTTTGTTTTAATTTAAATGTTTCGTTTTGAAATGTTGTTGAATGCATTTGTCATTTTATAAAATTTCTTAAATATGTGTATATATATATATATAGTATTTATAGAGTTTTAACTTATAGTTTTAGTTACTTTTTCTTATTTGTAAGTTGCTTTGGATAAAGGCGTCTGCTAAATGACTAAAAAGTAAAGTAAAAGTAAAAGTAAAGTGGCAACTGAAATAATAAGCACACAGGCTATGAACCACTGGTGTGTCACCAGAAGACATGATCAGTGCTCTTAGTCACAAATTTTTTTATTTGTCACATACACAATTATACAGAGTATAACCAGCAGTGAAATGTGTTCTCTGTATTTGACCCATCTAAGTGCACACACACACTTGGAGCAGTGGACACACACACACACACACACACACACACACACACACTTGGAGCAGTGGACACACACACACACACACACACTTGGAGCAGTGGACACACACACACATACACACACACACACACACACCTGGAGCAGTGGACACACACACACACCTGGAGCAGTGGACACACACACACACACACACACACACACACACACACACACACACACATACACACCTGGAACAGTGGACACACACACACACACACACCTAGAGCAGTGAACACACACACACACCTGGAG
Organism: Gymnocypris eckloni scoliostomus; assembly: GCA_027564155.1. Classification (NCBI taxonomy): domain Eukaryota; kingdom Metazoa; phylum Chordata; class Actinopteri; order Cypriniformes; family Cyprinidae; genus Gymnocypris; species Gymnocypris eckloni. Next base: position 32,398,350 of record CM050422.1, read on the forward strand.
CAGTGGACACACACACACACACACACACACACCTGGAGCAGTGGAAACACACACACACACACTTGGAGCAGTGGACACACACACACACACACACCTGGAGCAGTGGACACACACACACACACACTTGGAGCAGTGGACACACACACACCTGAGCAGTGGACACACACACACACACACACACACCTGAGCAGTGGACACACACACACACACACACACACACACACACACACACACACACACACACACACACCTGGAGCATTGGACACACACACACACAGACCTGGAGCAGTGGGCACACACACACACACACACACACACACACACACACACACACTGTTCACTCAGGAGAAGCTCCAGCCCCCCCCATGTAACTTTATACAAGATTCACTCGTTTGAAACACGCTAAATTATATTAACATTTACTATAGAACCATTATTTCGCCAATAAACATCTAAATAAACACATCTCTATCTAAATGAATGATTTATTATCTCCGCAAGCGATCGCAGTTTGAGTATAGTTCTGTGTAAATAGATAAACCGCGCTGCCAGCAGTTATTTAATAATCTAGAATGACAAAAACATTTTAATAATTCTGATAAAATATGCCAGTTAAGAAATGCAATAAAATACGATGTTTTGTTTGTTATAGCTTATTTCAATATTCCAGAGAATATTATTCAGTGAATTATTCTTCACTCTTTAGTCTATTAAACAGATTTTAAACCTAAAACTGTAGTTTAACATGAATTTATATGACTTCTGTCCTATATTTTCTCCATTTGAAAACATTAGACATTCTTTTACTTATTGTTAATATCAGTGTTGCTGATGATGCTTTTTATAAATAAAATGTTTTTAATGTTCATTTTCAACAGTTTTTGTTGTTGTTAAGATGACTGAAAGGAGGAAAAACCAAAGTGAAGAATGGACTTATTTCACTCTGTTATTTATGTACTTTATAACATAAATATCGGTTCTGCATATCGGTTATCGGGTACATAAACATGCAAATAATTGGTATCGGTTATAACAACTCAATATCGGTCGATCACTAATCATCACGTGTTGCAGATGTGAGATAACGAGTGTGTACCTGTAGAATGGGCGCAGCCGTGTCATGGATGGAGAGGATGTGTGTGATGTTGTTTCTGGCTAATTGCTCTCGGTCTCTGGCATCTGTAACAAATCGACACGTTTAGCATCTTATTAAAAAGGTGTCGTGGATTCTAGTGTTGGGCTTTCTTACCTTTGAAATTACCCAAGTACAGGTCTGGCAGAACCTGGAACGACATGCAGGCGCGACCAGTCACAACCAAACCAAATATCACCAAACTATAACTTAACACTCCCCAAAATCTACTGTTTAGTGTGTTGCTTTCAAACCCGACATCATCTGAATTTACTGTAACATCGTGTTTCTGTGAAGCTGTTATACGAGAGAATGCTATCAGCTGCTATACAACGAAGGCTCGACTTGTGTTTATGCATATGGTATTTTTCATAAACGTCATGTTTGGGCACATCATCACATTTTTATTTAGACAAGTTGTCAAATAAATCATATAAGTTTACATTCTTAATTTCTTGGCCAAAACAGTGGTTTGATATTATAGTTTTTCCACTTTTAAAGATTACAGTAACTTGTTTTTATGAATTACATATTATTCACACATTGGCAGTGCATTTTTCATAATTTATATTTTTAATTTACATTTTCCAACCCGTTTGACTTTAGCAATATTAACTTGAAATCTCTGAAGAAGTTCATATTTCGATAATTTTAACACCCGGATGCATGTTTAAACCACAACCTTCTTGTATTTTAAGTGTTTAAATAGTTATATTATTTATGATTAATTAGCTTAATTGGCTTTTTATCGACTCAATGCAGTTCTTACAGTAAGCCCAGTTTGAGATGCCCTGCTGTAATGCAATGCACAATAATGCATATTATGAAGATATTGATATTAAAAATTGAATGTTTGCTTTGTATTAAATATGCCAGTCGCTTCAGATAAAAGTGTCTAAATGACAATGTAATGTTTTGTGGCAAGTTTAAAACTATTTAGATCTAAAAAGTCATATTGCATGACCTATAACGAGTAAACTAGATTACATTACTAACTAGTCTTCATCCTGTCATCTAGACTACTGATTAGCTGATTTGTGTAAACAGCAAAACTCAATTAAACTGCAGGAACGAGTCCTGCTTTATATACCGCTTCATGCTTAAATGCAGATGTTTTTCTTCTGAAATCAGTGTAAGTTACCATTGTGACAATTTACCCCATGCATGCCCTACTGCTGCTTGTAAACACTGCTTAATCTCTCCTGCTTCAGACCAGGTTTTCACTCGAATATACGTTATTATGGATTTATATTTGACCCGAAAACACAGTTTGAAGTTTAAAAACGTTTGTTTGAGCTTTTGTCTTCTCCAGATGTTAACTGATGGACTGGAGTACTGTGATGTATTTATCAGACTCTCATTCTGACGGCACCCGTTCACTACAGAGCATCCATTGCTGAGACACTACAAACCTGAGCTCATCTACAATGCTAAGGTGTTTTGTATGTGGTCACGTTGCTGTGAACAGTTGTTATGGTCTCCTAGCTATGTTCTACGCAGTTGCTAAGGCTTTCTAGTAGTTAGCACGCGTATGTGTGGTTGCTATGATGCTTTAGGTGGTTGTCAGCGCGTTGCTAAGCTGTTCTTAGTGGCTCTTAGCCGGTTGCTAGCGCGTTGGTGCTTTCTGGCCCAAATCAAACTGTTATGATTATACACGTCTCGGGTCATTGTAAATCGGTGTTTTAATTATTATTATTATTTGTTGTATCGCAAGCGACAAAGACACATGATTTGAGAAGTCGCGCGCATTAGTTTCGTTATTGGTTAAATCAATAACTCTGAGTATATGCGCAACAACGACGCGTTATTAATCACTAATGTAACGTTAACGTTTCACCTGAAAGACCGCGTCGTGTTTGCTCTGCGTCATCACATCTCTGTCCAACATCGATATTACATTCCTCTCAAAGTTACAGTCCTAAAGCGGAAGTCATGCCCATCTACCTTATTTATTCCGTTTCCCATGCCACAGTGTTAGCGGTGTTTCAGGAGTCCGCTTTTAATCGCTATTAACGCGAACTATGTTGTCCAGAGTCCACGCGCGCGCGCAGATGCGTCGAGTTCCCTGAAGAGAGTCTCTTAAAGGCACAGTACACTCTATTACAAGCACAGTACACTCTATTACAGGCACCAGCACTGTCCACGTGCTCGTGATGCGACTAAAACTGGATTAAATTACTCGTATGCGAGAAGGACTGCAATCTGTAATTAAGATTAACACTATCTAGTTATTTTAAAAATGCACAGGCTTCACATCACTTTGATCATTTTCTGCAAAATGGGCGTGAATAAATGAATAAATACATTACATTTACACGTGGATACGATAGAGGGCATATTTAGGACGTATAACATGTTTTCTGAAATACTTAGCCAGTCTGTAAATGTGTCTGCACTGTTTTAGCTAGAAAGCCAGTAAAATAATTCAAATTTAAATCTATAATAATAATAATTTATCTGTATAGCACTTTGCATACATATAAAATGAAACTCAAAGTGCGTCACAAGCATAAAACAAATGTTAAGAAAACAGTATCAGCATAAGATAACCAAACAAAATGTATAAGCAAATAAATGAATCTCATATAAAACAATAAAAAACACACATATACGCAACTTTAAGTTATGTCTTAACACGTTTTTCCTTTTTAAATATGAATACTGGACTCTCACTTCATTTGGAAAACAGTTCCATGTTTTTGAGGCACTGATTAAAGAGGTACCACCAGATGACTTTACTGTGTAATATATAAATCCAGAACTGGAGGATCATAACATTCGATTCGGAATATTATATCTCGACAAACAATCGGAAATATAGAAGGTGTCGGGTTATGCAATGCTTTATTCTCTAATGTGAGAATCTAGTCAATATTTTGGTGCACTGGTAATCAATGCATTTTGTATCATTGCAGCTTAATTATAGAACTCTATAAAACATGTAATTTTATTTATTGCCAAGTAAATGTAGTTATCTATCTCAACTGTCATCTACTCCCAGCATTTGATTGACATTTCTTAATCAGTGATGCAGCATATTTAAGTGAATTCGCTTCAGAAAGCATGTAAATGTGTTCCTGTGGCTCAGTGGTAGAGCATTGCGTTGGGTTCGATTCTGATTAAAAGTGTATAACCTGAATGCACTGTAAGTCGCTTTGGATAAAAGCGTCTGCTAAATGCATAAATGTAAATGTTAGCGCTAGATTAATCTGTCTGGTGCTCTGCTCTCGATTATGTCTGTCTTCTTCCGGTTTTTACTTTCGCTTTGTGACTAATATCCGGAAGCGCCGGGGAAGTGAATATAGTCGTTATGTTACACGGTATGTGACACTGCTTTATTGTTGTGTTTCTGATCAGGTTTAAACATGTTTTTTTTTTCTCTAGTAGGATAAAACTTAGTCAACTAATGAAGAAAACGCTGCGTTGTTACTGACTAACTGTATCTGTGTTGGAATGGAAAGCAGAAATGTCTAATACAACTTTCGAATATTATTTTGTATTATTTATTTTTGTCGTTTCTAATGTGTTTCTCTGAGCTGAAGTTTGTCTGTGGCTCTTCATTCACACTTTCGCGTTTGATCGTCGTGAAATATGTAAAGAGTTTGTCAGACAGATATTATACTTCCGCATATAGAGGGAGGATCCACGTACTGTAACGTTGGGTTTTCATTGGGTTCATTGTGGGACTTGTCTGATTTGTTGTGTTTGTGTTGCACTAGGGAAGTCTTCTGTAGGAATAGAGGAACTATGGCTACAGCTGCGAGCCTGAGTCTTATGAAGTCAGCAGATCTGATCAAGAAAGAGCCTTTGGACTATGGAGGGTTTGGGGAAGTGTACCTGTGTTACCACAAAACTCTGGGCCAGGTGGTGCTGAAGACGGTCTACACCGGCCCGCCACGCAATGGGTGAGTGAAGTGAAGGACCTGCTCGTGACTGAGTTCAGCTTTAAATGATGTGAAACTGACTGAGTTTAGTGTGTGTGTGTGTGTGTGTGTGTGTGTCTCTGTGTGTGTGTGTGTGTGTGTGTGTGTGTGTGTGTGTGTGTGTGTGTCTGTGTGTGTGTGTGTGTGTGTGTGTGTGTGTGTGTGTGTGTGTGTGTGTGTGTGTGTGTGTGTGTGTGTATCTCTGTGTGTGTGTGTGTGTGTGTGTGTGTGTGTGTGTGTCTCTCTGTCTGTCTGTCTGTGTGTGTGTCTCTGTGTGTGTGTGTGTGTGTGTGTGTGTGCGTGCGTCTCTGTGTGTGTGTGTGTGCGTGCGTGTGTGTGTGCGCGTGCGTGTGTGCGTGTGTGTGTGTGTGTGTGTGTGTGCGTGCGTCTCTCTGTGTCTGTGCGTGTGTGCGTCTCTCTGTCTGTCTGCCTGTGTGAGCGTGTGTCTCTGTCTGTGTGTGTGTGTGCGTGCGTGCGTGTGTGTGTCAGCCGGCAGAAGCAGTCTCTCCTGGATGAAGGCAGTCTGATGAGCAGGTTAAATCATCAGAGAGTGGTCAAGCTGCTGGGTGTTATTCTGGAAGACGGAGACTATTCTTTAGTCATGGAGCTCATTCCTAAAGGAAACCTGCTCACCATGCTGGAGAGGGTAACAGCAGACTCTGGCTTATGCCAAAATATACACATTTCTGACCCTAGACATCAAAACCACTCATAATGTCAATTGTTTTATCTGAAAGATGAATAAATAAGCTTTCCATTGATGTATGGTTTGTTATAATAGGGCGATATTATTGGGTGAGATACAACCATTTGAAAATCTGGAATATGAGGGTGCAAAAAATCAAAATATTGAGGAAATCATCTTTAAAGTTGTTCAAATGAATGACTGATTTTGTGGTCCAGGGTCACATTTCACTTAGTGTCCAAAAATACACTGAATGTACAAAAACAGTATTAGCCCTTGTGCATCAATTGAAAAAAGTTACACAGAGGAACTTTGATGAAATAGTCCGCCAAAATATTATATTTTAATGTTTTTCGGCTTTCTCTGGTGTAGATTTCCTTGTTTTCTAACATCAGTGCTGATCATATGTTTTTTTTTTCAGAATTTTAACAGTTTAAATGTTTAAGTGTGTGTGTCTGTGTGTGTGTGTGTGTGTGTGTGTGTGTGTGTGTGTGTGTTTGTGAAATTTTCCATAAATTAAATGCTAAGCACATTTTTTTACAGTCCTGCATATGTCAATAATTAGCTACAACATTAATTTTGATGCATTATTATTTTTATGCAGTATCAGATTAAAACAAACACACACATTTCTCAGCACAACTTTATATAATGAAAATAGTACATTTATATAAAAACAATACAACATTTGAAAACCTTGTCAAAAGATGCATGTTTTATGCTCAACGGCACTGGGATTAAATATTGCGAGATTGTTGTCTATAAATTCCTAAGTTTAACTTTTTTGTATCTAGTGTAAGAATATATTTATGAGGGTGAAATATGGCCAAGCTGATAATAAAAAGTGAAAGATGTGTCTAAGGACGCAGAAGGGTTAATTGTTCATACACATGAATGTGCTATTTGAATTATCAATATCTGTAACATAATTTTCTACTTGATGTAAATGCAGAAAAAATCAGATAATGTGTCTTTAATATGCAATATGAATTCACTGTATTCACAATCCAGCTGCTGTTTGCATGCACTAGTATGTAAATATTGTTTGCTTCATTCACTAATTCCTTTAATGAATCGACAGAGCGTGCAAATAAACAACTCCTCGCTCAAAGCACGTTATATAGTGAAATCCCTCTTCACTTCGGACATGTGCCACTTTCTGATATGTTTAATATCTGTCTGATATCTGTTGCTCCAGGTGCCTGTCCCGATGTCTGTGAAAGGGAGGATCATTCTGGAGATCTTGGAGGGAATGTCTTATCTCATGGGGAACCAAGTCATTCACAAAGATCTCAAACCAGAGAACATCCTCGTGGACAAGAACTTCCACATCAAAGTATGACGTTTATCTCGAAATTCACCACGCAACACACTTTATTAAAAGCTAAATATTGACATTATTGAAAATAATTACCCATAGTTTAGATTATGGACTTTTCACTGGGGCGATACCTTTTCAAAACGCACTAAATTGTACCATTTAGTTACTAATATGCACACTGTAGGTTCTAATATGTACTTTTAAGTATAATACGCAGTCTGTAGAGGTAAATACGTTACAAATATGTATCTTTTTCAAATGTATATGTAGCTTTTTTTTCTGAGAACGTGTGTAAATCTCTCAAGAAATGAATGTCTGCTTTAACCGCCTGATGATGAAATGATAACATGTCATATTTATTGTTAATGTTCTTTACGCACACTAAATAACTGAATGTTGTTGTGAAATGTAAACAATATCCCACAATATTTTGTGACTCTGGAGCACAAAACCAGTCTTAAGTGTCAATTCTGTGAAATTGAGATTTATGCATGATCTGAAAGCTGAATATATAATATTTCCATTGATGTATGGTTTGTTATGATTATGAAAATCTGGAAACTGAGGGTGCAAATCTAAATATTGAGAAAATCATCTTTAAAGTTGTTCAAATTAAGTTCTTAGCCATGCATATTATTAATAAAAAATTAAGTTTTAATATATTTATGATAGGAAATTTACTAAATATCTTCATGGAACATGATCTTAATATCCTAATGATTTTTGACATAAAATAAAAATGTATAATTTTGACCCATACAATGTGCTACAAATATATCTGTGCTGCTTATGACTGATTTTGTGCTCCAGGGTCACATATGTAAAGTTGGATATGAAACACATACAACTTTATCCACATGCATCCAGTATAATAATTGAGTGTGGTATTATATAGCAATTATCAGTAACACTTTACAATACGGTGACACTAATATGCATTAATCCATGCTTAACAAATGCACAGATAATTATGATTTAATGTATAACTCATGAAGAACTAAACCATTTATTAATAATTATTACATCAGCAACAAATGAACATTCTATATGATTCATATATTAAGTAATCAATACATTGGTATTAGTTAAATGTGTCATAAAGTATTAATTCCCTAATGACATATTATATTAACTAATATTCATGTGTTAATTACCACAATGGGTTCACGCATGCATTTCAACTTCAGTTGTCTGCTTTAATTAATCATTAGCTAATGATTTGCATGGGTATTATTATGGTGTGGCTTTACTTGTTGAGACAAGTGAAGTCATAACATAATGATACCTTAGTAAATCATTAGCTAATGATTAATTAATGCAGACAACTGGATGTTTAAAGGCATGGCTTCGACACAATGTGCTAATTAACATATTAATTGAACTACCCAAAGGTCAGCTGCTTGATTGCTTGTATCGTTACAAAATATAATCTCTATTATCGCACAGCTCTAATCTGCTAAATGCGACTGTTGATATGTGACCTTGCACCACAAAACCTGTCATAAGGGTACATTTTTTCGATAATGAGATCTATACGTCATGAATAAATGAGCTTTATATTGATGTATGGTTTGTTATGATCGGATGATATTTGAAAATCTGGAATCTGAGGGTGCAAAAAATCTAAATATTGAGAAAATCATCTTTAAAGTTGTTCAAATGAAGTTCTTAGCAATGCATATTACTAATAAAAAAATTAGTTTTGATATATTCATGGAACATGATCTTAATATTCTAATGATTTTTAGCATAAAATACAAAATTATAATTTTGACCCGTAATGTATTGTTGGCTATTGCTACAAATATACCTGTGCTGCTTATGTGCTCCAGGGTCACTTATTACAACACTAACATTAATCAAAGCTGCTTTGAAAGCATGTGTATTGTAAAGGAGAAGGAGCTGAGCTTTGTCTTGTTTGCTCTGCATCAGATCGCGGATCTCGGTCTGGCCACGTCTCAGACGTGGAGCAAGCTGACTAAAGAGGAGTCTCGCAGAAAGACTCATCAGGGCAAGAGGTCGTGTGCGCGCGCCGCAGGCACTCTGTGCTACATGGCTCCTGAGCACCTGAAGAGCATCAACAACCGCTCCACCGAGAAATCTGACGTCTACAGCTTCGCCATCGTCGTCTGGGTCGTGCTGACCGGCCGCGAGCCCTACGAGAGTGAGTCTCGCTTCACAACCGCACGAGTGACTATTCCTCCTGGACGGCTGAGTTACAAAACCACAGATAACCCCGTTTGTAACCATTTTCAAAAATCATGTTTTTTATGTGCATTTCTATTATTCTCAGTCAAACTGCAGAGCTGGGCTATTCTGATAGGGTAAAAAATACAGCTAACTAACACAATAAAACATAATGACATAATAAAAGATTTGATTTTTGAAAATAAAAATAATAACTAGTGCTGTCAAATGATTAAATCGCGTTTAATCGCATCCAAAATATATATATTTTGTTTACATTATATATGTGTGTGTACTGTGAATATTTATTATGTATATAAATATTTATTATGTATATATGTATTTTTAAAATATTTACATGCATATATATTTATTTTCTTTTATATTACATTTTATATGATATATAAGTATGTTTTATAAATATTTACATGCATATACATTTATATATATTTTTTCTTATATTTTATATTATATATAAGTATGTTTTATAAATATTTACATGCATATACATTTATTTTCTTATATTTTATATTATATATAAGTATGTTTTATAAATATTTTCATGCATATACATTTATATTCTTATATTTTATATTATTTATAAGTATGTTTTATATATAAACATAACACATGTTTCTTAAATATATACATGCATGTGTTTGTATTTATATATACATAATTAGTGCACACATATATTATGTGAACAAAGACTTTTATTTTGGATGCGATTAATCGCGATTAATTGTTTGACATCACTAAAAAATATGGTTTTGCAAATAAACTCTCCATATTCTGTTGTATATAGCTTTTGTAAGGAACAGACTGCAATAATAAAATATTATAATATAAAAATTTAAATTATTTTCATTATTGCTGTCAGTTTAAACAGCACAGTTCTTTCTCAAAGAAGGCCCTGTTATCACATATTTTAATAAGGCCACACAGTTATATTTTGATCATCGTCATGGTTTTTACTTCTTTTGATTTATTAAGCGTAATTATCTGCAATATTATTTTCCGCTGGTTATTTATCCTGAAAACATTGTAATTTGGCATTCACGTTATTTTGCATTCATGGTTGTGGTTGCCAGATACCAATAGTTTAAATCCCCCCCCTCACAGTTTTGTTTATTTGTATAAATAGAAATCTGCCCAGTGGTTTACTTAAAGGCACAGTTCACCCAAATAATAAAATTATTATTTACTCACCCTCGTGTCGTTTAATATAAAGCACTTTTCCGTATTGATTTTTCACAGGTTTCTAACTGCATTTTAAATTACGCATTGAATTTTGTGTTTTCGGGTTACAGGATAACAACGGATAACAGCAAAATTATTAGCAACTTTTCCATTTTTTCTAGATATTTGTCTTGCGGCGTACTAAATGATCAACAAATGGAGGTACAAGCTACTAACAAGGTGTATCATGAATGAACAATGATTCAATTATTATTAAACTGAACTTAATTCACGTGATGTGTGTACTGCTAATCATCTTTGGTTTCCTCTTTTTGTGTAATTTAGATAGAAAATATGTGTCTTTTTATCATTTGAGTCACTTATGGAAAGTTGCTAGGGTAGTCTGAAAAGTTTGAATTGATCAATTATACCACAATAAATGTAATTTTATCGCAGTACAGTGACTTCATTTCATATTTGCAGTGCATCAAACTCAAGACCAAGGTTTAGTTCCCAGAAAGTGTGTTTGTTTTCCAGATGCCAGGAGTGAAGATCAGATCTGCCACTGTGTGTGTCAGGGTGAGCGTCCCGACGAAGCTCTGATCCCACCAGACACTCCTCAAGACGTCATAGAGCTCATGAAGACCTGCTGGAAGGAAGACCCTCAGCACCGGCCCACGTTTAAAGGTAGAAGCCCTGAGGCAGTGCTGCCAACTCATGTTCGGAGAAAGTTCCTTAAAGACGCTGTGATGTCACTGCGTGGTGATTGCGTAATCACGATGCAAAAGTGTCACTGCATCAAATCTCAGCAAAAAATGTATTGCATATTATTATTAATTATTCATTATAATTATTATTTGTAAGTCGCTTTGGATAAAAGCGTCTGCTAAATGACTAAAAATTTAAAAAGCATATTTTAATTTAGATTTATGTGTAAAATAATATAAATGCATAATAGGCGATATTAAAATATAAACAACTAATTTTAAATACAACATTGAATTATTTTTTAACACTTGCACATTTTAAATGTATTTTTATTAGCTAGTAAAACTACGAATTTGTCCCGTAATTATTATTAACAGGTTTTTTGCCTGCATTTTAAATCACGCATTGTATTTTGTGTTTGGATAACAGATAATATCCTGGAAAATTGCTAGTACCATTTTTATAGATATTTTTCTTATCATGTATTAACTGATCAACAATCACAGGTACAAGCTACTAACAAGGTGTATCTAATGAACAATGATTAAATTATTATTATCATTAAATTAAACCTTAATTCTCGTGATTTGTGTTCTGCTAGGCATCTTTGGTTCCCTATCAGTCAGTCACGTTCGACGTAACGTCAGAGTGACTGACTAATGGGATCTCGCCGGAGAGCCCAATCACCTTGAGTGTTAACAAAACAAGCCAATGACAGTTGGCGTGCGTGTTCGCCACGCGCACTCCGCCCGCGGTGCGGGTATAAAAGGAGGCGCGTGCAAGCGCACATCAGCTTTTCGCCGGGCCGAGCCTTGCAAATCTCTGAGTGTCTGCAAAGCAAGACTACAGCGTTGGTGTTACGGTGCGTCAGCGGAGGTTGCTGTCCAGTGCTGGATTCGCGAGAAGCAGCGATCACGTTGCTACCTCCCTCGGCGCTTCAGCGCTGCTGAAAGAGAGTTTTCAACTAAAGAGCAAATCTAAAAGAGCTCCACGACGGCGGGCGTCTTTAAAGATGGCTTCCGCTCGTGCGTTTCTGGATGTGGTCTGTTCCTGACTTCATCTGATGGTCACGATCGCTGCCCCTCGTGCTTGGGCTTTAGGCACGCTGAGGCAGCTCGTGGATAGTCATGTTCTCACTGTGGGAACATGACCATGGCGATGTTGCGCTCAGATACCTCCTCGCTAGGCGTGGGGTATCCCCTTGCTCTGCCCGTTCTAGTTCCTCCGGACGGAGGACTGACTCAGGGCCAGGGTGATTTGAGGATCACAGTGAGAGCTTCCCGTCGAGTGCGTCTCCGCGGGCCTCTCACTCCTCGAGCACATCGCACCGTCTGGGGTTCCCGGATGAGTATGCGGGGTCCTCGGACAGGCGGGCCCAACATCTCATTCGGTGCCCCAGCAGATGACAGGCTTTCGATCACTGCATCGGGGATGAGCTAGGTTCTGGAGAGGACGATTTCGGCTGCGCTGCCTCCGTCAGGAAGAGTGGCGTTGCCGAGTCAGATCCAGAACTGACCGCTATGCTTTCCGGGCGCTGAGAGCATCGGGCTGCACTATAGGCGTCCGCCTTCTCCCGGCGCCGAGGCTGGATGATTGGTTCCTGAGGCGCAGGCGAGCGCCGCAACCGCCCGGTTCCGTTCTTCCCGGAAGTGCATGAGGAGGTGACTAGGTCTTGGTAGGCACCTTTTTCTGCCCGAAGCAGGCCTAGTGCCTCCTCCGTCCTCACCACCCTCGGCGGAGCGGCCCCAGGGGTATGTGGAGGTCCCCAGTCGGCGCCATTGCCATGCAGCTTTGCCCGCAGGGCGCTGCCGCCTGGAGGGGTAATCACGCCTTCCGTCCAGGGCCTGTAAGTTCTCGTCCGCTCTAACGGCCAAGGCTTACGGTGCTGCTGGACAGGCCGCTTCCGCCCTGCACGCCATGGCCCTCCTGCAGGTCCACCAGGCCAAGGCGTTGAAACAGCTGCAGGGTGATGCTAACCCAGGTGTGTTGCAGGAACTGCGCTGTGACGGACCTCGCTAAGGGCGGCGAAAGTCGCACGGCGGGCCCTGGGTCAGGCGATGTCCACATTAGTGGTCCAGGGCGCCACCTGTGGCTGACCTTGGCGGATATGAGGGAGTCCGACAAGCACCGCTTCCTGGACTCCCGATCTCCCAGGCCGGCCTATTCGGCGGCGGTGGAGGACTTTGCCCAACAGTTCTCCGCGCGCACAGAAGCAGACGGAGGCGTTTCGTCACATCCTGCCCGGCGATCCGCTGCTGTCTCCACCCCACCGCGGCTGCAGCCTCCGCCTGCTCGTCGCCGAAGGCTCCTCCTCGGCCTCCACCTCCGCTCCAGCTCGGCCACAACAGCAGCCTTCACAATGGCCGCAGCATGGAGCTGGCCGCAGGAAGCGGCGCGGCCCGCCTCCGCCCCTGCCAAGCCTGTGAAGTGCCAGGGTGGCGGCGTGCCTGGGACGGGCGACCGAGCCTCGGGATCCTGCTCTTCAGGAGATGGCGATAGCACCACTCCTTCCCGGAGGAGGGCCGGGTGGAGAATTTTGTTCTGTTCCGCCACTGGCCCCGGGCAGCAGGGGCAGCAGGGTCCTCCGAGGGCAGGCCTTCTCCCGCGCCCTGCCCAGCCGTGGAGCCAGGTGAGTGTTGCACCACACACTCAGACCCCACTTACATCCAATCTGGGACCTCGTGTTCTGAACCGGGCCCTTGTCAAGCTCCCGTTCAAGATGTTGACGCAGAGACGCCTCTTTCAATGCGTCCGTCCCTTCGATTGGGTTGCAGCGATCGACCTGAAAGACGCCTACTTCCATGTCTCGATCCTCCCTCGATTCCGCTTTGCGCCGGCGAGCATACCAGTAGGCCCTCCCCTTCGGGCACCTCAGCCGGTTGGGGCTTCAGGTCAACCGAAAAGAGCAAACTCTCCCCTATGCAGAGGATCTCTTTTTCGGCAGGGAGCTGGACTCGGTCAACCTCACAGCACGTCTCTCAGAGGAGCGTGCTCAGTCAATGCTGAGATGCCTGGAGTCTCTCCAGCGCAAGAGGGCGGTTCCACTGAAACATTTCAGAGGCTCCTGGGGCATATGGCATCCTCAGCCGCTATCGCCGCCGGATTGCTTCATATGAGACCGCTTCAACGTTGGCTTCACGACCGAGTCCCGAGATGGGCATGGCACCACGGCACATACCGGGTCTCACTCAGTCCTGCCGTCGCACCTTCAGCCCATGGTCGGATCTTGCCTTTCTTCGGGCAGAAGTTCCCCTAGAGCAAGTATCCAGGCACGTTGTTGTTTCAACAGACGCCTCTGCCATGGGCTGGGGGGCCATGTGCAACGGGCACACAGTCGCGGGGCTCTGGACAGGGCCCCAGCTGCAGTGGCATATCAATTGCCTCGAGTTGCTGGCAGTATAGCTTGCTCTGCGCCGCTTCAGAACGCTGCTACACGAGAAGCATATACTGGTCCGTTCGGACAACACTGCGACCGTTGCGTACATCAACCACCAGGGCGGTCTACGCTCCCGTCGCATGTCGCAACTCGCCCGCCATCTCCTCCTTTGGAGTCAGAAGCATCTGAGGTCGCTTCGCGCCGTTCATGTCCCAGGCGAGCTCAATCGTGCAGCCGACGAGCTCTCACGTCAGCACGCCCTTCCGGGAGAATGGCGACTCCACCCCGAGGTACCCCAGCTGAATTGGAGACGCTTCGGGGACGCTCAGGTAGACCTGTTTGCCTCCCCGGACACGTCTCACTGCCAGTTGTTTTTCTCCCTGTCCGAGGGGACCCTCGGTACAGATGCGCTGGCATGCAGCTGGCCTCGGGGCTTCCTTACGCAAATATCGTTTCCCCAGTGAGCCTTCTCGCACAGACCCTGTGCAAGGTCAGGAGGACGAGGAGCAAGTCCTCTTGGTGGCGCTTACTGGCCCAACGTGGTTGGACGTGGTTTCCAGAACTGATGCTCCTCGCGACAGCCCCTCCTTGGCAAATTCCTCTGAGGAGGATCTACTTTCTCAGAGAGGGGCACCCTCTGGCACCCGCCCAGACTTGTGGAATCTCCACGTATGGTCCTTGGACGGACGGAGGTTCTAAGTGGGCTACCTCCAGCGGTAGTAAACACTATCGCTTCTGCCAGGGCTCTGTCTACTGAGACAAGCTTACAGGCTGAAGTGGAACCTGTTCGTCGATTGGTGTTCTCCCGCGGAAGGACCCCGTAGATGCCCGATCGCAGTCGTGCTTTCTTTCCTGCAGGATGGGTTGGAGCGAAGGCTGTCTCCTCCACCCTCAAAGTGTATGTCGCCGCTATCGCCGCACACCACGATGCAGTAGACGGTAAGTCTCTGGGGAAACACGACCTGGTCATCAGGTTCCTCAGAGGGGCAAGGAGGCTAAATCCTCTGCGCCCTCACCTGGTACCCTCTTGGGATCTCCCCTCGGTCCTGTCGGCCTTGAGGGGGGCCCCCTTTGAGCCTCTGCAGTCAGTAGAGCTTAAGTTTCTGTCTCTAAAGACAGTGCTCCTCTCGGCATTGGCCACAGTCAAGAGGGTAGGGGACCTGCAAGCATTTTAGGTCGACGATTCGTGCCTAGAATTCGGGCCGGCTGACTCTCACGTTGTCCTGAGACCCCGGCCTGGATATGTGCCCAAAGTTCCCACCATGCCCTTCAGGGACCAGGTGGTGAACTTGCAAGCGCAGACCCAGCCATTGCTCTGCTCTGTCCCGTTCGTGCCTTGCGCATCTATGTGGACCGCACACAGAGCTTCAGGACCTCAGACCAGCTCTTTGCCTGCTTCGGAGGACAGCAGAAGGGAAGAGCTGTCTCCAAACAAAGACTCGCCCACTGGATAGTGAAGGCTATAGTCTTGGCCTATCAGGCCCGGCGCTTACCGTGCCCCCTTGGTGTGAGCACACTCTCGAGGCGTTGCTTCCTCTTGGGCTTTGGCAGGCGCCTCAATAGCAGACATTTGTAAAGCTGCCGGCTGGGCGACACCTATCGTTTGCGAGGTTTTACAATCTCCGTATAGAGCCAGTGTCCTCCGTACTTGTCTCAGATGGCCAGTAACACTGGAACCCGCTCGGTGTCAATCACGCTTGCTGCGCCATTCCCCTCTATGGACCGGATACGTGCGCCCTGTTGCTTCTCAGTTCAGTTCCCCACGGCGAACCCTGTTGAAGTTCCTCCCGCACCCTTGGCAGTCAGGTGTGGCGGAGCACCAGGCGCCAGGTCCAGTACTCGTCGTTGCCCAAGGTCAACCCTTGTGCTGGGCTAGGTGCCCATGTGTAGTGATTCCCCTTGATGATCCCACATGTGTATTCTTCCACGATGCGGCTCCCCCCCTTGGTGAGCCCGTGTCTTCCCTGGCAGAACCCTCTGCCTTCTCTGCTGTGTAGCTATCTCACCCCAGGCGGGCTGGGTCTACCTCAGAGACTCCCGTATGCGGTACTGCCCTTGGCCAGTCCATACGTGTAATCTCCACATGATACCTCCTTATGCGGGATGTGGCTCCGTGGCGTTTCCCCTACTTGAGGGTGCAGCTTTCCCAGTGTTATTCTACCCACTGAGCGGAACAGCAGTGCGGTTATCTCTGCCTAAACCCTGTCCTATCTTCCATCCCAGCTGGTGTGGGGGACTTGCCGGCTTCTGCAGAGCACTGGAGGGTCAGCAATAGTGGCGTTTTCAAGGGATCCCATTAGTCAGTCACTCTGGCGTTCGTCGAACGTGACTGACTGATAGGAACGTCTCGTTACTGCGTAAACCTGAAGGAGGAGAACGGAGGCGTGCGTCCCCGTCGCCATAGTTGCTGTACCACCGCTGTACGGCGGGGCACACAGTCTCGGCTCCTCAGCGAAAAACTGATGTGCGTTTGCACGCGCTCTCCTTTATACCCGCACAGCGGGCGGAGTGCTTGGCGTGGCAAAACACGCACGCCAACTGTCATTGGCTTGTTTTGTTAACACTCGAAGGTGATTGGGCTCTCGGCGAGATCCCATTAGTCAGTCACTCTGGCGTTACGTCTCCGTTCCCTCCTTCAGGGAACGGGGGTTACGCAAGTAACCGAGACGTTTCCTCTTGAGTAATTTAGATTAGAAATATGTGCCGAGTCGCTTATCAAAAGTCGCCAAATAAATTAAAAAAAATGGCAAAATTAGTTGCTAAGTGCTTTTAGAAGACAAAGTTACTAGGGTGGCCTAAATTTAGCATCTAAATTAATAAGTTGGCAACACTGAGGCATCATCCTGGGTACAAAATGCATGTTTTGCCTCTAAAATGCTGTAAAATCTACTTTTACGTAACATTGTTTTGCATCATATACTGATACAGTATATGTGATTAATTATGATGCATTATTTTGAATCAGTTGACAGTTTTTGGTATATTAGTAACAAATTATGAGGCACAGAATTACTGCTCTTGGTTTAAAGGGTCTTAACTTTATTTAATTGTTTATTCTCTCATTTGACTATTGATTTTAGTCCTGTATTATTCTCATTGACTCGTTTATTTTTGTACAGATAGCTTTGAAGGTTTTCTACCGTTTTACCAGGAGAAGCTGGCAGCAAATGTAAAAGCGGATTTGGAAAGTCTGATGGTGAGAGATTTGTATTTTCTTTCTCGGGTGAATCTGTAAGTGTTCAGATGTCCAAACATTGATTAATTAATTATTTTACCCCATCGTTCACATTTAATATACAGCCTACTGCTGTTTTTATTGGATTTCATTAATTAAGTTTAACTGATTAAGCTAATTTGATCCGATTTCTGTGCATGACACTATTTTTTATACTTGCACTGCATCTGACACGAACAAAACAAAGCTTCATTCTTAATTAATTTTCATAATCATGACAGTCCTATGTGTTCCTTGCATTGTAGCTTTCGTTGTCTCTTAAAGGAACAGTTCACCCAAAAATGAAAAGTCATCATTTACTCACCCTGTGTGATTTCTTACATGATCAAGTGCCATGATTACTTTATATGATAAAGATTTATTCACTTTCACAGCAAATCACTGATTGCACGCATGCACAGACTACATCAGTTTTCATTTTAGGACAGTCATTGTTTAACTCTGTTATTTAAACTAGAGATTATTTGACAGTTCTAGTATTATTTCAATGCATTGTTTTCTATTGCACAGAGATCGTATGAGGGTCCAGAGGAGCTGGTGGAAAAGATGAAGTCCCTCACAACGGACTCACTCACTCCTGAAGGTGTGCTGATTTATCCAGTCATGCTGTAGATATGAGGTTTTATTTACACCAGTGCTCAGCAACCATTTAACATTAAGTGCCTTTTTGTGTTTATTGTGACATTTTATATATACTGTGTATATTTCACTTAAGACCACTTACTGTGAATCAAATATATACCATATTTTCTGCAATATCAGCCATGTGTTTTTATCATATGTGACCCTGGAGCACAAAACCAGTCTTTAAGTGTTAATTTTTCGAAATTGAGATTTATGCATCATCTGAAAGCTGAATAAATAATATTTCCATTGATGAATGGTTTGTTATGATCAGACAATATTTGTAAATCTGGAATCTGAGGATGCAAAAAAATCTAAATATTGATAAAATCGCCTTTAAAGTTGTTCAAATTAAGTTCTTAGCAATGTATATTACTAATCAAAAATTAAGTTTTGATATATTTACGGTAGGAAATACACTAAATATCTTCATGGAACATGATCTTAATATCCTAATGATTTTAAGGCATAAAAGAAAAATGTATAATTTTGACCCATACAATGTATTTTTGGCTATTGTTACAAATATACCCCAGCGACTTAACACTGCTTTTGTGCTCCATGGTCTCATATCAAACATCTATCTATTTTTTTTTTCAAACCAAATTATATAATGCAGTTAACATCAATCACTCGCAAAACATTTGCATGCAAGATCATTTGTTGAATGCATTTACCTCCCGCCACGGTTTAACTTTAAATATGTGTGTTTAGTCTTGGTGTTTATAATAAATGTTGTTTATAATAAATGCCACTATAATTTATGTTTGCTTTATACTTATATTTTCCATTCTTTTTCAATTCGGAATAATATTACATTTTAAGGATTTGTTGTGTAGTGAGGGGAACTAACATGCATAATGTATGTAAATATTTTGTTCTATTTACCAATATGTTACATTAATACCACTTTCACATTTTATACATTTGGGGATTTAAACTCTTGACATCTGGCAACCGGAGACATAAAACCTTATCAATGCAAGACAACTATCAAATATCCAATTAAAATATTTTCAGAATAAATAAGCAGAGGGCAAATATCGCAGACAATTGGGCTTAAGAAATCAAGAGAAGCATTTTCAAATCATGACCACAAATGAAATTTGAACGATTTGTCACGCAGCCCTACTCAAAATTATTTTAAATGAAAATATAATATATAGCATATAATATAACAATGTTAACAAGTGTGGAAATGCATCATCACAGTCTGTGAAAAAGGTCATCATAATCATATTAGAGCAATTACACATATTAGTGAAAATGTTTTTGCAACGATATTGATTTTACATGAGGCACATCCCAGTGAACTTTCACTAATGTTTTATAAGCTATATAAATGTTAGGACACAACATTCTTAATGTTTATGTAACGTTCTTGTAACTTTAATAATATTTGATGTATGTTCTTCTCATAACGTTATGAGGAAACATTCTTAGAATGTTATTTGTACTTGATAAAGATTCTAAGAAACATTGTTGTAACATTTAGCTTTGTAATAACCATAAGAAAACATTCTAACCCCCGGTTTCACAGACAAGGCTTAAGCCTAGTCCTAGACTAAAATGTAAGTCTGAGCTGTTTCAACTGAAAGATTGTTGCACTGATTAATCTTAAAACATGTCAGTGAATATGCTTTGTCTTTAGATGCACACTAGTGTTTTTTATAAGGCATGTTTATACAAATTACTTAAATGTCCTAACTAAACTATAGCCTAATCCTGGTTTAACCTAAGCCCTGTCTGTTAAAGCGGGTCTTAGAATATTACAAATTATGGTTCATATAATGTTATTTTTTGGTGAAAATAAAGTTCTAATAAACATAACATTCTAATCACATCAAGAAAACGGCGTTTTAGAAACATTTCAAAACAATGTTTCCACAAAGTTTTTCTAACCTAAATTTGATACCTGATGCTTGTAAATGCAATGCTGACTGTTCTTCTTGTGTGCGCAGGCCCTTCGCCGTGTTCCAGAGACTCTCCAGAGCCCTTGAGGAGCTCAGACATCGGCCCGGTGGAGGCCAGCATTGAAGACCTCAGCTTCATGACCCCCGAAGAGTCCCTGCTGGAGATAGATGCCGCACCTCCCAGCTCTCCCAATCTGGAGCTCAAACTGGCTCAAGAGTACAACTACCACAAACACGGCAGTCGTATAGTGGATCAGCCGGACGCCAGCGTTTATAATCCGCTCCCGCAGCAGCCGGCCAGCAGCAGGTGGGCCGGAGAGGCTTCTACTGTGAAGTCTTGGACTAAACCCACCGCTTATCCAATCCCAGACGAGGAGCTCCATCTGAGGCCTGCAGGCTCGTTTGACACTTTGCACAAGCCGGAGATGGCAAGTCAGCTCTCAGCGCCTTATTCTGACTACGACAGACTCCAGCATCCTCATCATCCGCAGTACAATCGCATCAAGTCCTGTCCAGACGGTGAATCTCGTGCAGCGGAGTCTTTTAGGCTGGATTCACACCCTGGCCTGCGTTTATCACCTGTATGTCCTCCATCTGACTCGGGTACAGTTAACAATTCACAACTAATAATCATTTCTCCAGTGCTTTATAGAATACAGATTGAGTTAAAGCAGCTTCAGTGATGAACAGGAAAATAGCAGAATATGTTATTCATCTCAATGTTATTCATCTCAATAACATTTCATGTTAGTTTGGCATTTGCATTATCTTGCATTGGTAACAGGCCTCTACAAACTTTCATAGTTGCGGTTGCCAGATTTCAATAGATAAATCCCCCAATAAGATTCCGTTTTCATAGGGATGCACCGAATGTTCAGTAACAGAAATGATTTGGCTCAAAGTAGCAAAATAATAAGCAAAAAAAAGGAATAATTTGTACCGAACAATGACATGATGCAAACAAATAGATGCGTGCACTAATGCAGCAAACATGTCTGCGGTGTGAAAGTATTTAAATCGGTCTGAGAACGACGCTAAAATCATTACAAGCTCGAAGCACCGGCAACAAGAGACTGCTTAGTGTTGCATCTCATGTCTCTGGGTGGTTGATGCTGGTTACTGTACGATGGTATAAAATCGTGAAATGGCCTTAAACAATTAGTAAATAACCTGCAGAATTGTGTTTTCTAATACACGCACAAATTGCAGGCATTCAAATTAGCGCTGCATGAGCTCGCGGCCCCAGGGTTCAAAGTCGAAAGCCCGAGGAAAATCTACGCTTAAACAGTGTTACTTGTGTAAGAAAAAGTGTTGAGGACGTTGAAGATCTTGATGAAGATGTTTATTGCAACATAGCAGTGACAAAGTTCATGTTGTACATGGCTGACTCAAACCACACTACTTCTGGTTTTATGTTATATTTTTAAAACAGTTTACTTAGCCACAGTACGTCGGGCAAATCAACAATTCTTCAGGATTTAAAATTGACAGAGTCACAGTGCGTCGGATTCACTACACTAAAATACACAACAGTATTGAAATAATTCTGCTACCACACTACGTCGGGCTGATTAAATTACTTTAGAATCTTAACAGAATTATAATAGACCAACAACATGTTTCAGTTAATTTAGAAAGTTTGACTTAAGCACTTTGCATCAGTTACTTTAGAAACAACAATTCCAATACAACTCTGCCACCACACTGCTTCATGCTGATTCAGTTTAATTAGAAACTTAAAAAAAATGTGTAGAGAATAGGCTTAAGAACTCTCCTGTTAATATTGACTAAACCTTAATATTGTCTTCTGTCCTTAAATTATTTCTAGATTTTTTTAAATGAGGGGGTTCCCTGACAAAAACAACATAGAAGAAAGAAACCGCTTTTCTTACCTTTCCACAATTTCTCTGGAAATCCCTCCTGGCTGGCTCGCCAATGTAAGAAAAAGTGTTGAGGACGTTGAAGATGTGACAAAGTACATGTTGTACCTTGGGTTCAACTGAGTTGGAATGAACCCAGAACATACTAAGTTCTAACCTTTTATACATTTTCAGTTTACTACCCTTCATGTAAATGAAGTTGCTCCTGTCGTAACAGCTGTAGTCTGTATGTTAATAAGTTCTGACACCCCTTTGTCTGAGATGGTTCTTGGTGTCCCACACCAATTCCCTTCTAAAATTGATGACCATTTGCTCATGATGTGATCATCCCAAATGGTCCACAAACAACATAACTGTTGACTTTCTTCTTCTCTATAATAATTAAGCAATTTTGCTGAAATGAGCGTGATCAAACATATTGTGGAGTGGATGCTGGGTGGAGAGAATCTATAGATTCTTACACTCGTCAGTCACATTTTTTGTAATTTTTTTAAAGGCATGTGACAATGTGATATGTGCGACAAACATTTCCCAAATTCGGAATGAGAATCATTTATAAATATGTTGTCAGCAAAAAGAAGCCCTGAGATCTTCCGGCGGGTTTCTGCCAAAATAAAAGCTGAGAAAAAGCAGCAACTCCATCAATATTCATAAATGTTGGTATCATTATTTTACTGTTATTTTGTAAAAAAATAAATAAAAATAGTAAGACAGTAATAATGATAATAATAATTACAAAAGCTCTATTAATACATTTATTTTAACATTCACAGATAGTGTCCAAATTGAGATTTGTAATATATTTTCATGTTTTAAAAGCAGTCTCTTCTGCTCAGCAAGGCTGCATTTATTGTACAGTAAAAATACATATCTTATTCAAGGGGTCTCAAAAATATTATTTTAATAACGTATTAATTTTAAGTTAAATTGTGCTTTGTTTGTATAATGTCTGATAGAATGTAAAAAAACAATTTTCAGTGTTAAGTAAATATTGTTGAAACTGTTGTTTTGAAATTTATTTTTTATTTGAAAAGCGGGACAAAACAGTAAAAGCCTATTTAATGTATGCAATGGCAAAAAAATGGCAAAAAACTTTACATGAAATGCGGAAAAACGTGTTCTGTATTCAGCCTTCGGCCCAGTGTTTAAATTTTATTCAGCTACCGTTTTGGCCAAGAATTTTCATTTCAGTGCATCCCTAGTTTTCATAAAAGGATACATTATCTGCTCAGCGATTTACTTAATCTTTCCAACCTGGCAACCAAGCACGTGTGATCTCTCTGCATTACAGAAACAGCACTGATGAGCTGAAAATGTGTAAGATAGAGTTCAGCAATCTCTTTTCAGACGTTCAACTAACAGGTCAAACTCATCAGCTTTCATCATAATTTGATGTTCTGATATTGAAATATGTCACTCATGAGATTCGTACAAATACAAACCAATATTATGTTAGCATCCTTCAGATCCACCTTAATGTGTCTGGCTTCTGGTGTCATTCACTTGCAGCTATTTGTAGCTTCACAAAACAGATCGTTTTGCTGCTTGATATATTGCGAACTAGTGTGTCTTACCATATTATTTTAATGTATTATCTTAATTATTAACACACTGGTTTGTAGTGCAAACAGTTACTGTTTACTACACTTAATTATTATTATTTTTATTTCCCAACCGTAACTAATGAACCCGAATACTTGCACATTCACAGAAAATTGATTTACTTTTGCATTGAAAAATAAGGTGGATACTATTATTTTTGTTAATATTTGGAATTATATTTTGTTTACTTTTATTTAAGTAAAAGTTTTGTTGTGTGTTTTTGTCAATTGTATTAGTTTTTTTATTATGTCTGTATATTTTTATTAACTTGTATTTATTTTTTAGTTTTAATACTACAAGTTAAGTAAGTAAATTTGATTTATAGAGCACATTTAAATTCAGCTTACACTGACCAAAGTGCTGTACAAAACAATCATAAAATACAGTAAAGTATAAAATAAAATACAAGTTAAAATCCAAGATAACAATGCTAATCCACAAATAAAAATGTAGGAAAGGCCATAGAATAAAGATGCGTTTTAAGTCTAGACTTAAAAACAGAAATAGACGGAGCACTCTTAATGTCAGGTGGCAACTGATTCCATAGCCGTGCAAAGGCTCTGTCACCTTTAAACTTAAGCCGTGACCGTGGGACATATAAAAGAGCTTTATTAGCAGATCTGAGGGGCTTAGAAGTAGATTTAAACGAGATAAGATCCGAAATGTAAGATGGGGCTTGTCCATTAAGTGCCTTAAAAACAATCAACAAAATTTTGAATTGAATTCTAAAGGAGACGGAAAGCCTGTGGAGCGACGCTAAAATTGGAGTGATGTGATCATGTTTTTTTGCACCAGTTAACAATCTGGCTGCTGCATTCTGGACCATCTGCAAACGAGCCAGTAAAGATTTGGGAAGACCTAGGTATAAGGAATTACAGTAGTCCAATCGTGATGTAATAAATGCATGAATAACTTTTTCCAAGTCTTGAAAGGAAAGTGTTGATTTAAGTCTAGAAGCTAATAGAAAATGATAAATGTTGCCTAGGCAACTAACTGAATTCAATAAGTTGAAGATTTTTTTCAGTTAACGTTTATTTTGTTTCAAGTAATTACATTTTTATGTATTTTAGTTTTAGTTAAAGGCAAGGTAGGTGATTTGGTTCAGAAAAATTTTCGCTACGCTGGTTAAAAGTCTCTTCACATCCTGATAGCAATCGCTAAGTCTAAAGTGGTCTAAATGTATTTAAATGTATTTATATTGTCTGTGGATGGCGTAGGACCATAAAATGTTCATCCAATCATATTCTTCGGGCGAACGTTACGATGGGCTGTTATAAATGCCAGTCAATGTATGTATTTACATACCTCCGTGCACCCTGTTCATGCATCAGCGCGTTCGTTACGCTATTGCAGATCGAAGGCTTTATTATTGTATTATTATGCGCTTTGTTTTCTCAGTGGTGAATGAGACATGAGCTAAGTCTCTCATCGTGTGGCTGGTTAGCCTTTGCTCTGCCTGTGTTTGAAGGAGGCGTGGCTTTGGGGAGTGATTATGCAGGGAGGGTGGGACCTTATGATTATGCTACCCTGGCTACCTTTATCAACAATATGATCTGAGAAAGTTTTATTTTGGGGTAGGTGTGTGTGTGGGGGGGGGCGGTTTGGGTAGTTATATGAATGTCTATAACGATTATCGATTCAAACTGTGGCAACAAACATGGAAACAAAATTCATGTACATAAAAATTGTATTTCCATCTCTGTTGCAACAGTTTTTAAATGATGTACCCATATGTTCAAGTCATTGGTGTTTGGTGATGAGTTTGTGGCTCATTTAAAGTCACACCAGAGGTGTTCAGCTGCTTTCTGCAGACCAGTCAAGTTCTTCCACACTGACTGAATCATCATTTCTCTTTGATTCTTGTCTTATACACAGAGACACTGTCATGTTAGAATAGAAAAGAGTTCTGTCCAAACTGTTGCTATACAATTAGATTCCCTAGAATATCATTATATGCTTAAACATTAAGATTTGTACTCATGGAGATATCTAAAGTAGTCAAACCTTTCATTAGAAGGGGGTGACCCAATACTTTTGGCAATATAGTCAATACATCCATCCAATATGTGTGTACATAGTATAATATTTTCTCCTGATTTATTTGGGTTTCCATTAGGGTGGCCTGTCACCATCTCGAATGCCAGAGCAATTCAAATCGGGAGTCACAACACGATGAATTTGCGAGTGTCTGATAACAGCCCCTTCAGCTCGTTATCCCCTGGATCCATCAGCGGAACCAGATATAACGAGCTTCTGCTAAAGTACGGTAAGAACGTTTCCGTTTCAGACCTAGTGAGCTGCTATCTAATTAAATAAGCCCTAATTTGCATAAATTTGACATATTAAAAGTCTTCTCAGAGGGGATTTTGGATTTGTCTTTTTATAACACCATCAGAAAATACTCTCAACAGCCAGAAATAAAAATCTATTTTTTAGGAATAAAATTTAAATTATATATACAAGTTATCTATTAATATTATTATATAAAAATCTTTCCTTCAAGTGCATTTTAGTGCATCTAAACCTTCAGAAAATAGGAATAAACATGTGAGATTGTGCGTGTAAGTGCTTTTGAAGTAGAGACTGTAACTACAGATGCAAATAGATGAGTGCAATTAAAGCAACACCTAAAAATAAATAAAACACCTAAAACGCTAATTTGAAACAACAAATTATGGAAAGCCAAATAGCCCAAAATTGACCAATGCATGTTTTTTGCCTGTAGTGCCTTGTCTTATTAAAGCCCTCATTTTAATGTAGTCCTGATGAAATGACTGAACTCTCATTGCTTTATTTGTGCCAGATGTGATTGATTTTCTCCATTTGATTGTGTTGTGATGATTAGAGGAGCACACGGTCACTGAGAGCCACCTGGACGTGGTGCGTCAGAACGTGGGTGGAAACTGGAAGCAGGTGGCTCGTAAACTGGGGCTGACCGACATAGACGTGGACACCATCGAGCACGACTACGACCGCGACGGCTTGGCAGAGAAGGTGCACCAGACGCTGGAGCGCTGGAAGATGAAGGAGGGCCTGCTGGGCATCACCGTGGGTAAACTGTGCCGTGCGCTGGAGGGCTGCATCAAATCCAACGTCCTCCTGAATCTGCTGCTGAAGTGTCAGGACACCGCTGGAGTGCCTTGAAACGCCACCTTGAGGCTGTGTCATAATTACATCATGATTGTATAATTACATTGGGTAACGGGGCATTTATACAACTCTATCAACCTTCTTCAAATGGTGAAACATTGCAAAGACATGCAGTATTTCTGACAGCCTAACATTCTCCTCTGTATCATGGCAAGTTTTTGATAATGATGTTGTTATTGTCTCTCTGTAAACTACAAAAACACAAATTTGAGAAAACGGCGAGGTCAAGCGCGTGCATATCACATGTCCGTGTGGTGTTTTTTCACAAAGTGACATCGCCATCTACTGGCCTGCCATGAGTTTTTGTTCATATTTGCAGATTCGTGCGAGCGAGCTTCTTTTCTAAAAGAAAACCTTTTCCGTTTTTAGTGCATTGTTTTCATGTAAACGCACCCTGAGTTCAGAATAGATTCCTACAAAGTGCCTTTGTCCTGATCTTGATCAGTTGAGTCAGTCTTTATATTTCCGAATCACTTGTCATGATTCTAAGAAGCTTACATTTTTTTCTGTTTAGACATTTCTGTCAAATTAAATACTGGCATATAGATCATTGACAGGAGTTTGCATGTTCTCCCAAAGTAAGTGTGTTCAAAGTAAGGTGCTCTGGGCTCCCTGTGTGTGTGTGTGTGTGTGTGTGTGTGTGTGTGTGTGTGTGTGTGTGTG
>CM050422.1:32428427-32503427 GCA_027564155.1 Gymnocypris eckloni scoliostomus
GCCCAAGTTATTCTAGTTTTATTGTGTTTGTTTTAAATCTCTTATGAATATTGTAAATACATATTTGATTCCCTTTCGAAAGGGAACTCCATGCTGCGTCCTCTAGAGGGTGCTATGGGAACGCCTTCAGCATGACCGGTGTCTGAAGCATGAATGAAAACACGACAGTGAACTTGACATTGACAGGCGTCAGCCTACGACGTAAGCGTCTGCGGGTATAAAAGAGCACCTGCGTCTCCTTCTTCGACCCATAAGGCTGAACATTACATCCTTAGTTACACAGCTGCTGCTGCAATGTGCTAAATCAGAGATAAATGAACTGTAAAGTCCCACATGAGCCTTCAGCTTTATCTATGGATGCAGATTTGTGGTAATACCAAACTCCACTTAATCTAATCATAATGATTTCAGAAGAGATCAAAACAAATCAAATATAACAGTTTATTTGTCAGGTAAGAATGCATCATGCCAATTACATAATTAAACAGTAAGAATACAATAAGAATACAATTAATAATTAATGAATGCATGACATCAGTTGCTCAAATATGAATCTTAAGAGAGAGAGAGAGACAGCATTATGCGAATGTTCTGGATGCAGAGCTCCAGAGACTCTCACGTGCGCAAAACCTGATTTTACCAAGTGTGACATGTTCCTGGATCAACATCTGTGTTGACCCTGGAACAACATTGTTATTAACCAATCAGATTTGAAGAACAAGTTTATAATTTTTGTGAAGTTTAGGCTTGCAATCAGTGTTTGTTGCTTGTACATCAGTGTCATTTATTAATCATGTCCTCTGATTCTAGCATGGGTAAGGTTAGGTTTAGGTGTAGGGAAATGGTCAAGATTACATTTTTGGATTAAAATGTTGTTCCAGGGTCAACAATATATGTTGACACAGGAACACATCTAACTCAGCAAAATCAGGACATTCCACACGTGCTGCGTGTTTGTTTTCTGGTTACAGAATCGCAAATGACTGTTTTGCCACTTCACTTATCCAGGCCAGAAAAAATAAATACTCAAATTAGTTGTAAAACAGAGCACCTTTTGGCTGGTCAAGATCTCATGACCCAAGGGTCACGCCTGGCCGGAGAACGGAAAACATTCTCACCCATGTCGTGGCAGACACACCCCTCAGCAACAGAGCAGAATTCTTCAAAGGTTTTTCTCATAATATACATGGTTGCTGTGAAATTGAGACCATTTTACAAATCGCAAAAACATTTAAAATGATACGAAACATGAAATAATTACAAGCCGATCCTCACTATATGCAGAATACTCAATCTGCGTAGGGCCCCCGAAACACCAGGGGGCCCCCTTGCTCTCAATGATGCTTTCATTTTAGTTTCGTTTTTGAGTTTGGCCAGCGGTTATAAAACATGAATGAGGTGCACTGTCACCATATCTACTGATTTGATCTATCTAAAAATCAGTGAAAAGTAACGTGAATATCATACAGTCTCTTACTTGAGACAAAAAAAAACGAGTTGAAAGCGTACAGAGCCACAGAAGAGTTTGTTTACCGAGCATAATTCAAGACGGACAAATGTTACATCCATTCTTTCATCCCAATGCCCCCCTAACAAAAATAAATAAATAAAAAATCTACTTAGGGCCCCCAGAAGTCTAGGTTCGGCACTGATTACAATCATGAATTCTTGAAATATAATAAATGCAGTATGTAAGTAAAGACACTCTATGACACACTCAGTTAACTCTCAGTGACCTGGGCTATATATACCCAGGAGGGTGAGGGGGGATTAACGATGGGACTGTTGAGAAAATCATTTTCTTTGAGATCCTCTCCTCAGATTAGAAAGTGTATTGTTGTATTGCCTGGCATCTGTTTTGTGAGAGCTCCTGAACTTCAGCTTCATGGGGAGATAAGGCTGGTCTTACATCATCTACAAGTTTACATTCCACAAATGTATATTTTTCTTCAATGTTCTTCAATAATTTTTCATCAAAATCAAGAGAGAATCTAGCAACAACATTTTCTCTAGAAATAAATATTTTTGATGCTTGGTCGTTGACGATTTCAAACATTTCATTAGCAATACGTTTAAGACACAGCGTCATGAGCACTGGAGTCAGAGGGCAACCCCAACACAGTAGCTTGTATTCACGGCTGGGGCTGTTTTTCAGGATCCTGTAAAAAATATCTATCAGGTATGAATCAGGTAAAGGTGGGTTTGTCTTGTCTTGATCCATTTCTTTTGCCAGAAATGTCCTTAAGACAGACCACCTGACCTGTTGCTCTTTGAAGTTTAATAATACTTTTTTATAATTTTTCTTCTTTCTGTCATCCGTGTATTCCACTGAATGGGACTCCAAGTGG
This sequence comes from Gymnocypris eckloni scoliostomus, assembly GCA_027564155.1. Classification (NCBI taxonomy): domain Eukaryota; kingdom Metazoa; phylum Chordata; class Actinopteri; order Cypriniformes; family Cyprinidae; genus Gymnocypris; species Gymnocypris eckloni. The sequence continues at coordinate 32,430,776 of CM050422.1, forward strand.
TCACGAAGCCTCCTGGCCATGATGCTTGCTAAGATCAGATAGTCAACATTAAATCTGTAATGAGTCTCAGGTAAAGCCTCACTAAAGGACTCTGGGATGTCCATTGATTGCTGAAGTATATTGTTACAAAAAGCACACAAATTTGGAATCAGATAATATAAATGATTCACATAGAATGAGAGTAGTATGCCATCTGGACGATTGACTTGTTTTTGGTTCACTGCCAAGGACTCGATTGCATTTGCAATCTCTTTTTCCTTAATCGGAGGTGTGTGGGGATTTTTAGTCAAATCAGGTTTTGTCCGGTATATAGGTTTGTATCTCAACCATTTGTCAGAGGATAATGATTTGTTCTCTTCTTTGGTGATTTCCAGACAAACCTCTGGTTTCTTGCTTTCTTCTTTGGTCATGCATATTTCAAAGATAACTGGCTGATGATCAGAACAGCATTCTTTCTTATAAATCTCACAGCTTTTAATATACTGCATTGACTCCTCTGGAACGAAAAGATAATCCAGTCTTGACCTGACAGCTTTGACGGGATCTTTACTTGATTTGTAAGAAAACTCACATTCGATTGGGTGAAATCTTCTCCATACATCTACAAGATGGAATGATGTCATGAATAACTCCACAACTGGTTTCAAAGATAAGTGTTGTTTATTTTTTGTTTCAGAATTTCTGTCTAGATATGGATTCAGAGCTGTGTTGAAATCTCCCCCGATCAGTAAGATGCCCTCTGCATTTTTCTCAATTACATTATTGAGTTTTATTAGCGGTTTAGTATTACCTGGAGGATTGTATAGACTAACAAGTGTGAATAGTTGTCCTTTAAGGGTGCACGTAACTAAAATAAAGCAGCCATTATTATCCATTTCTATGTTCTTGAATGATTCCAATATCTCTTTTCGTATCAAAATAGCCACTCCTGTGTTTTGTGATGTCTGTGTGGTGGAGAAGGATTTCCAGTCTTCCAGCTTCTCTAAACCCTCATTTGAATGTGTCCCTTGAAGGAAAACAACATGGCATTTTTGTTTCTCTATTTCGCTCCTCACTTTGCTTATTTTAGTTTTGATCCCATTTGAATTCCAAGACATGAAACACAGATTATCTCCAGAACTCATGATGATAGTGGCCCAGGAACTTTAAACTGAAATCCAGATCATTAAAAAGGAAGATTATTATTTTTACTTTTAAATCCTGCATTATTAAATAATGTGGTAGCAATTTATTTTACAGCATGTGTACTTCCCTGTACATACAGGGTGAATATCTTGTACAGGTAAATGAGTGGTAACACAAGGTATTTACCTGAAGAGTATGTACATGGTAACAAATGAGAAACACGGCTGTAATTAACAGTCGTACATGCATGGAATTAGTTTGAACACACAGACAAGTGTGGGTAATAACAGTCACTTACAGGTAGTGCCCGTACATGGTTACTAATTAGATACTTTACTGTACTTACTAATGTATATACATGGTAAATATGTAGCACTTTCTTTTACAGTCCTGTTTCCATATAATTACTGTGTACCATCTACTATCAATTACTCAATAAGTACCTTGGTCCATGTTTATACCCCCAACTTCAGTAATGCTTAATTATTCTGTACATGAATTAATAGGCACCTACACCAGTACTTACATAATAATTATATGGAAACAGGACTGTAAAATAAAGTGCAACATTTTACATAAATATTACACAGGAATTACCAATTCTTCAAACATTGTAAGCACTGTTGTGAAGAGCAGTTTAACATTAACACATACTTGTTTGCAAGTACTACATATTTACCATGTATATACATTAGTAAATACAGTAAAGTATCTAATTAGTAACCATGTACATTCAGGTAAATACCGTGTTACCACTCATTTACCTGTACAATATATTTACTCTGCATGTACAGGGAAGTACACATACTGTAAAATAAAGTGCTATCAATAATGTTATTTTTAGAATGACATTTTCAGTAAATTTCAATATATTTAGATGGTTGCATTAATTGTTTTGTGTTGTGTAAAATCAAATGAGAAAATGAGGGGACACGAGACTCTGAAACAGTTTTATACATTACAATAAAGAATAAATAATTATATCGTTTCCAGTAACTTACAGCGATAGAGATGTATATCATCCAAAGTTTTCATATCCAGGCACTGCCTTTGAATAGAGCTGCTCCCATCAGTTTTGTTGTGCTCACAAATCAAATGTTGCACTCTACAATCATTAAAAAAACTATTAAAGTTCTTAAGATCACATTGATTAGACACCTGTGTGACTTTCCAGTCTTATGGATGTTGACATCATTGCTATATAGTTGTTAATTAAATTTATAAGTATATTATATGTTATAAAATAAAATATTTAAGGGTATAGAGGTAAGTAAAATCTTATCAGATAAAGACATAAATAAACAGAACTGTAAACTATAATGCACAATTAGACAAACAGTTCAAATATACTTACTGTGCACTGAAATGACTAGCTCTCACACTTAGCCATATGTGTATGAATGCTGCTGACACTCTTTTATAAAATGAAATGCATGGGGGTGGAGTTACAGCGGTTGCTCATAATTACAGTCCTGAGGATCCAGCTGCTCATTTTGTATGTCTCTCATATTAACCAAACATGATTCAAATGAGCAATTAGCTCTATTTAACCTACAGAGGCCACAGTGCAGCATGTAATTCTGTACATTACTGTACATTATTTGCCCTGTTTACTCTGAAGTCACAATAATACGTTTTTGTAAGTATAATAAACAATTATAATGCATACATGGTAAATAGACGACAAAAGGATTAAAGAAGACTGAATTAGAAAGGACTTGTTTTATATCTTACAATGCCATGGCAAAGGTATTGATATTTACCCTAAAGTAGAACCTGATTTTTTAAATATGGCAAGTTAAAGTTAAAAAATATACAAATAAACCTTTGCTTGTGGATTTTTGCACAAAATTATTGTGTGTATCTGCATGTGCACATCAAGATTTTCTTTATATTTAAGTATAAATAATAATTAATAAATATTATGAAAAATACTAATATAATTGTGGATAATTTGAATCTGTACATGTTTATATATTGAAGACTGTTACTTAAAACCTCTCAACTCTGTTTGAGGGACATTATGAACATCATCGGCAGAAGTCATTTTGCTGACACATAGAGTTTGCATAATATTATTTGCATTCTCTTTTACATTTCACCCTTTAAAGCTTTGAATTTGCCCTTAGGCGGAAATGGCGTGCATGAAAATCATGATGAACTGCATATCTGTTGGCATCACCCTCTTGTTTCAATTCAGGTTTATTTGTGTAGCGCTTTTCACAATACAAACCATTCCAAAGCAAATATATCTTTTAATTTGAATGTGGTTTGGTATGTTGTTCTTGTTTCTTGACCCCACCTTAATGAACAATATGGAAAGAATCCTTTAAACTTGCTGAAAACTAGACCATGACATAGGAGACAAACAATGAGAGATCATAAACACACTCAGGGTGTGAGACTAATGAAGATCAACTGACTACCTTACACTCTTTTAAGTTAATGAACTTAATATTTTAGATTGGAATATTCGGATGGCATGGTACATGTACCTTTTTATTATAGATAAATTAAAAATCTTATTAGGTCGACTTATAACAGGTCTCAATATTTTCAGCTAATTTTGCTTATCATTTACACATCCTCATGTTGTTCCAAACCTTAATGAGTTTCTCTCTTCAGTGGAATATAAAAAATATATTTTGAGAAATGTCTCAAGGTTTTTTTGTTGTTATTTGTTTTGTTTTTGTTTTTTTTAACTATTTGCTATCTGGTTTTATATATTGTACACTTTCAAGTCAACTCAATCTTTATTTACTCTTTTTTATTATTATTATATTATACACTAACAAACACTTTTAACATTATACAACTCAAAATCATGTGACTTTGTGGCAACTCATTGCCTAAATAGAATGAGTACAACGATCTCCAAACAGCTTTGGTAACAGCACAAAGCGAATGTGTGACTGGGCGATCAGGTTACATTTTTTCCATATCATCGGAGCTACTCACAATGCTGTTGTGCCAGTAACATAGAGCTCATAGATATGTAAACAAATGCAAGTTTTTACCATTTGCAATCCATATAAAGCACCCTTCGTAATATTTCAATCACTAAAATCAGCGGCACATTCAAAAACTTTTATTGTGAAATGTCTTAACAGTTTTTTTTTACCGCTTACACACAAAATCTTTACTTGTCACACAATTTCTGAAAGCTGACACTCAAACAGCAGAAGCACACCAAATCAGAAAAACCATACACTGGTTCTCAGCTTTTGACTCAGTTTTCAATTTCATAAAACACTTTTTTTCAAAACACAACATGCAGTTTATCTTGATTTCCTTTTTCAATCACAACCAATCAAAATAGCACACCAATTCATCAGCACCTCACACTAACTCCTCACATGCTTTACTGAACACCAACAAATCATGGCTTCAGAATAGGCCTATAAATATACATCTTACACGTGATTGATGCATTTATTTTCTCTTGTACTGTCACCACAAAATTGCTTTCGTGTTTACCGTGAATGTTTCAACATTTCTCCAATTACTTTCAGTCTTGAACAGAAATCTATATAGGAGCTCATGAAAGAAAAGCTTTAGGTTTTGAATAAATGTGTGCATGTGATGTATCCAAAGCAGTTAAATGGTTGTAGAACAGGTTGTATGGTTGGTCATACTATTATAAACCGTTTGATGTATGCAGATGATTTGGTGATCTTTTGCCCATATAGTGCTGGTCTTCAACAGTTACTGAGGATTTGCTCTAGATATGGCTCAGATTTCGATATTTAATTTAATGCCAAAAATAGTAATATTGTGATTGTTAGGAGTCAGGACAGTATACTGACATTTCCTGACTTCTCTCTGTCTCTAAGTGTTCATAGAGTTTGTAATGAGGCTAAATAATTTTATATTATAAAACGAATGACCTGTCTGATGATAGGGATATGTATAGACAGTGTTGTACGCTGTATGCCCAGGCCAATATGTAGATATGCAAATTTGGTATGTTCTCAGAATCTGTGAAGACAACACTTTTTAAAGCATACTGTACCTCAATGTATACTGCTCATTTGTGGTGGCATTATAGAAAGCGCAGCATGCAGAGACTTAATTTGTGATTGCTGCTTAAGGTGCCACGATGGAGCAGTGCAAGCCAAATGTTTGTCAGTGCTGGTGTGCCAACCTGCGCTGCGTAATCTCATGTACAGATGTACAGTATGTGTAGATTATCAGAATCTGTAAATAGTATAATTTGAACACTGACGAACTTGGCACTATGTTCAATCAGGCTTTTTTACAAATATGTGGAATCATTGGCGTTTTAGTACACATGTATATATGTGATATTGTGGATTCTGTCCTTGTGTGTGTATTTGTATGTTGTTATTGTTGTGTCTTTGTTTGGACCAAGTGTGTCCTTAATTAAGTTTAATTAAATTTAGGTGGGTTCAGATGACCTCCCGAGTTGCAGCCTGCCTGCCCTGTTTCCGCCAAGCCTGGCCCTGAATAATTATTTTTATGAACTTGTGGTGTGTTTCATGGGAGAGATAATTTTATTAATGCACTTATAATAAAGTGTATTTTTGTATTGATACTCACGTCTCTCTACATCTTATTTCTTATGTCCTTATTGGGAGTATTTCACTGGCGCTCCACCAGGGTAGTCGGATTAAGCTAATTTATGGGTCTAGGTGATTTAGGGTCTTTTAGACCTATGTGAGTACCACATATTCATAATCACAACAAGTCCTCCAACCCATACATCGTTTGTCCCTATCCTCAAATACAACCCATACGACCGTTCCCTAAATTAGTGATATTGTAATTTCAGCACGTCTCCACGCAGTAAACAAAACAAGCGTTTCCTAGCAACGGCAACTGCACTAAACACAGTTCAATAATGTTCAATACAAATGTATATATTTTTTGCAATTATACATTTTAGGTGCAGTGAATAGCAAATGTTTTCTTAAGGTTGTACCCCTGGTCAAATTACTGGCATTTCAACAAGGGATTCTGTTCGCACAGAACTTCTAAAGTGAAAAATGTCACTAAACTTATAGAAAAGGCTGTGTTTGAAAGCATCTTTAGTGTCCTGCGGCATGACGTGCCAAAATCTGGAAGTCAAGAACAGAGCAGAGTAACTGATTAAATTATGTAACTAGATTCCAAAAATAGAGTATATACATTTTAAAATACTCATAATCAGATTAGTTACTTTTTTATGGATTACATGATTGCATATTATTCACACAAAGGCAGCAAATTATTAATAGGCATAATTATGTTTTATTTTCTATTTCCCTCTTGCTGTCACACATCTTACTGTCACACCATTTAGCTTTGACTCTTCACAATATAGAAAGTCATGCACATAATTCTGCTATCCATACTTCTGAAGTAATTAGTCCATGTATGAAACACATAATTAGGTAAGTTTCTAAACGCTGGTGATCTGGTGTCTTCATCATATCCAGTAACTGTTGATTCTGGAAATCTGAAAGATAATATTTCAAACCTGGAATATCATTGCTGTTTTCATTTTTATTAATGTTTGTTCATGTAATGCAGGGTGTTATGAATCTGGTTCCCACTCACTCAAACTGCACATCACCCATGGACTACATTTCCCATCATGCACTGCACTCACACATTCCCGTCCACCATTACACCAATCACACAGCTGTCACCATTCACTCATCATTCTGATTGCCTCACCACACCTGCACCTCATTCTCTCACTCACATAAAAGCAGCACACAAACACTCACCCAGTGCGAAGTCTTGTTTTCCCCTGGCTAACATTCTGAGCGTTATTCTTCCTGCCATCTCTGTGTTTGACCCTGGACTGCCTGACCTTGGAACTCTGAACCTGTGCCTGTGACCTCGACCCCTGCCTGGTATTGTTTACGTCTCTGCTCTGCCTCTGATATTCCTGTTTTTGCCTGCTGACCATTGCCCGTTTGTTTCTGCCTCTGCTCAATAAACATCTTGCTGCAAGTGAATCCACTCGCCTCAGACCAGTCATTACAGAAGACTTCGCCCAACGAGGATTCAGCAGCTGTTCCAATGAGGCTCGCAGAGTCCGCTCCAGAGCCCGCTCCGATCCGGGAGCTCGCAGAGTCCGCTCCAGAGCCCGCTCCGATCCGGGAGCTCGCAGAGTCCGCTCCAGAGCCCGCTCCGATCCGGGAGCTCGCAGAGTCCTCCAGAGCCGCTCGATCCGGGGAGCGAGTCGCGCTCAGAGCCCGCTCGATCCGGGAGCTCGCAGAGTCGCTCAGAGCCCGCTCGATCCGGGAGCTCGCAGAGTCCGCTCCAGAGCCGCTCCGATCCGGGAGCTCGCAGAGTCGCTCAGAGCCCGCTCCGATCCGGGAGCTCGCAGAGTCCGCTCAGAGCCGCTCCGTCCGGGAGCTCGCAGAGTCCGCTCCAGAGCCCGCTCCGTCCGGAGCTCGCAGAGTCGCTCAGAGCCGCTCCGTCCCGGAGCTCGCAGAGTCCGCTCAGAGCCCGCTCCGTCCGGGAGCTCGCAGAGTCCGCTCCAGAGCCCGCTCCGTCCGGGAGCTCGCAGAGTCCGCTCAGAGCCCGCTCCGTCCGGGAGCTCGCGAGTCGCTCAGAGCCCGCTCCGTCCCGGGAGCTCGCAGAGTCGCTCAGAGCCGCTCCGTCCCGGGAGCTCGCAGAGTCCGCTCAGAGCCGCTCCGTCCGGGAGCTCGCAGAGTCGCTCCAGAGCCCGCTCCGTCCCAGGAGCTCGCAGAGTCGCTCAGAGCCCGCTCCGTCCCAGGAGCTGCAGAGTCTGCTCCAGAGCCCGCTCCGTCCGGGAGCTCGCAGAGTCCGCTCCAGAGCCGCTCCGTCCCAGCTCGCAGAGTCGCTCAGAGCCCGCTCCGTCCCGGGAGCTCGCAGAGTCGCTCCAGAGCCGCTCCGTCCCGGAGCTCGCAGAGTCTGCTCCAGAGCCCGCTCCGTCCCGCTGAGTCCGCCCAGCCGCTCCGTCCCAGGAGCTCGCTGTCAGGGGCTCCAGCTCTCCGTCGCTGCTCCGCCCTGGTGGGCGTCTGCCGTCTCCGCTGGTCCCGCCCTGGCTCTCCTCTGTCTCCCTGGTCCGCCCAGCTCACGATGCCTCCGCTGCCTCAGCTGCCAGAGTCCCCTCAGCTCACCGATGCCTCCGCTGACCGTTCAGCTCACGCCTCCGCCGACCCGCCAGCTCACCCCACGCCTCCGCCCGACCTGCCAGAGTCACCCACGCCTCCGCCGACCTGCCAGAGTCACCCCACGCCTCCGCTGACCCGTCACTCACGCCTCCGCCGACCTGCCAGAGTCACCCCACGCCTCCGCTGACCTGCCGTTCAGTCACCCCACGCCTCCGCCCGACCTGCCAGAGTCACCCCACGCCCGCTCCAGCCCGCCCGACCTGCCAGAGTCACCCCACGCTCCGCCGACCTGCCAGAGTCACCCCACGCCTCCGCCCGACCTGCCAGAGTCACCCCACGCCTCCGCCCGACCTGCCAGAGTCACACGCCACGCCTCCGCCCGACCTGCCAGAGTCACCCACGCCTCCTCGACCTGCCAGAGTCACGCCTCCGCCCGACCTGCCAGAGTCACCCGCCTGACCTGCCAGAGTCACCCCACGCCTCCGCCCGACCTGCCAGAGTCACCCCACGCCTCCGCCGACCTGCCAGAGTCACCCCACGCCTCCGCCGACCTGCCAGAGTCACCGACCTGCCAGAGTCACCCACGCCTCCGCCGACCTGCCAGAGTCACCCCACGCCTCCGCCGACCTGCCAGAGTCACCCCACGCCTCCGACCTGCCAGAGTCACCCACGCCTCCGCCGACCTGCCAGAGTCACCCCACGCCTCCGCCCGACCTGCCAGAGTCACCCACGCCTCCGCCGACCTGCCAGAGTCACCTCACGCCTCCGCCGACCTGCCAGAGTCACCCCACGCCTCCGCCCGACCTGCCAGAGTCACCTCACGCCTCCGCCGACCTGCCAGAGTCACCTCACGCCTCCCGCCGACCTGCCAGAGTCACCCCACGCCTCCGCCGACCTGCCAGAGTCACCCACGCCTCCGCCCGACCTGCCAGAGTCACCCCACGCCTCCGCCGACCTGCCAGAGTCACCACGCCTCCGCCCGACCTGCCAGAGTCACCCCACGCCTCCGCCCGACCTGCCAGAGTCACCTCACGCCTCCGCCCGACCTGCCAGAGTCACCCCACGCCTCCGCCCGACCTGCCAGAGTCACCTCACGCCTCCGCCGACCTGCCAGAGTCACCTCACGCCTCCGCCCGACCTGCCAGAGTCACTCACGCCTCCGCCGACCGACCTGCCAGAGTCACCTCACGCCTCCGCCGACCTGCCAGAGTCACCCCACGCCTCCGCCGACCTGCCAGAGTCACCCCACGCCTCCGCCGACCTGCCAGAGTCACCTCACGCCCGCCTGCCAGACCTGCCAGAGTCACCCCACGCCTCCGCCGACCTGCCGTCCTGCCCGCCAGAGTCACCCCCGCCTCCGACCTGCCCCGAGTCACCTCACGCCTCCGACCTGCCAGAGTCACCCCACGCCTCCGCCGACCTGCCAGAGTCACTCACGCCCGCCGACCTGCCAGAGTCACCTCACGCCTCCGCCGACCTGCCAGAGTCACCTCACGCCTCCACACCTGCCAGAGTCACTCACGCCTCCACCACCTCACACAGCTGTCACCATTCACTCACCTGCCAGAGTCACCTCACGCCACCTGCCAGAGTCACCTCACGCCCGACCTGCCAGAGTCACCACCCACCTGCCCTGGTGGGCTCCTTCATTGGCCCCACATGGACCTGGCCCTCCGTCCCTCCCCGGTTCCACCTCCGCTCCACCGCCCTCCTGGCATGGACTACATTTCCCATCATGCACTGCACTCACACATTCCGTCCACCATTACACCAATCACACAGCTGTCACCATTCACTCATCATTCTGATTGCCTCACCACACCTGCACCTCATTCTCTCACTCACATAAAAGCAGCACACAAACACTCACCCAGTGCGAAGTCTTGTTTTCCCCTGGCTAACATTCTGAGCGTTATTCTTCCTGCCATCTCTGTGTTTGACCCTGGACTGCCTGACCTTGGAACTCTGAACCTGTGCCTGTGACCTCGACCCCTGCCTGGTATTGTTTACGTCTCTGCTCTGCCTCTGATATTCCTGTTTTTGCCTGCTGACCATTGCCCGTTTGTTTCTGCCTCTGCTCAATAAACATCTTGCTGCAAGTGAATCCACTCGCCTCAGACCAGTCATTACACAGGGATTCCCAAACATTTGTGTCATCTGAACCCATTTGAAATGAAATATCTCTGAGGAAGTTCATATTTCAATAACTTAACAACACATTTGCATGTTTATAGTTCCCTGATTTTGATCAATGGTCACGTTGACATACAGGTTGTTTAAGTGTTTAAATAATGAACTTTATTTAACATTTTATGATTTAATTAATTAGGTTTTTATCAACTCACAAACCCAATGTAGTTCTTATTAAGCCCAGTTTGGGAAACCCTGGTGTAATGTAATTTGATGATGTTAATAAATATGAAAAAGTGGAATATATTTTCTTTCCCATTGTTTTTTATATCAATATGATACATTTAATGGTAAGTTGAAAAAAGACGAAAGTATAAAAATGTGTAACCTAGATTACGTTAGTTTTCATGATCTGTAATCAGTAATGGATTACAATTAGTAAGTAATCTACCAGCACTGCTTTTTAATGTACAATTCATTATGAACAGAGACAAAGAGCCATCGCTCAGAGTTTTGGACTATTAATAATATCTATCAAAATTGATCCATTTAATCGTGACCGTAAAAAGTTTTTAATTCATAAAGCTCTAAAAATGTTACTGACTGGTGTTTTAGTGCATTTAATGCTAATATGGACAAAATAAATATGTGCAGTTTCACGTGATTAGTGCAAATGGTCACATGATCAGAATTTTGAGAAGATTATAACTGCATCAAAGCTCCAAAACGAAAGTCTAGTAAAGTATGATAACATAAAGATATGACCACGAATTTTGGTACACATCATCTTTAAGGTGTCTAGTATTAATACATGCATTTATATATATATATATTCAGTTTTGTTGAGTGTGGTCAAAGAATGAGTAAACATCTTGAATTTCAGTGAATTTAGGTCTACAATATAAATCCAACTGCAGTAGCTAGTGAAAATTGCACTAAAATGTTGCAATGACAAAATATTGCACAATTAAAATTGTAAGAAATAGGTTATAATATTGAGTCGTAATACTGGTAGCAATAATTAACTAAATTGATGATGTATGTTACAATTTTTTTTATCCTATCAGTGTTGTATACGGGTGTTTTATGCATAATAGTAACCCTAGAATGTGATCAAACAGTTTATAGATACATATTTTTATGATTGCAGAAATGTGTTAATTCAGTACACATTATCCCATCACCGGCCACAATTGTGACCGACCATAAAACAAAATTGTTCATATTTTCTAAAATAAATAACTAATTATTGATTGTTTCAAAGGGTTACTTATAATGACACATTTGGATATTTTCCTGTCTGGGAAAAATGTGGGATTAAACGGGTTATAAGAAATTAGATAAAAAGCAATCTAAAAGTATTAAACAAATTAGTAACCTATAGATTAAGTTAGTTTTCATGATCTGTAATCAGTAATGGATTACAATTAGTAAGTAATCTACCAGCACTGCTCTTTAATGTACAAGTCATTATGAAAAGAGATATAGAGCCATCTCTCAGTAATATCTATCAAAATTGATGTAATTTAACACTTTAATCAGTGTAATTAAGAGCACGTAAACAGAAATATAAAAACGATGTGACCACGTTAGCTGTTGTAACTGTAACTGGTGTTTATTGTATTTTCTTCTGAATGTGTTGAAGTCAAGACCACCTCAACTAAGACCAGACCAGCATTGCTCAAATTCATCTAAAGGATCCTCATTCACTGCCTGAGAAATGCCTTATTCTTACTCGTTAAATATAATAATAAGACACTTACAGAGCAGTTAGCAATCAAACAACAAACTCATCTTTGCACTGCAGCGGAGGCATCTGAATGGGTGCAGTTACAAATGCATAAATAATGTTGAGAATAATGTTAAAAATTGTTTACTGGATGTTTTTATAAAAAGCAATATCTTTTTTTTCTTTTTACGGTTATCTTGCTCTTGTGATATTGCTTAATTATATCATATTATAATATAAAATCCACATCTCATACATTCAAGCACTTCTTTTGCAACAATATCTTGAATTTTGTGGGTGTATGTATTCATTTTGGTGACATTTTTGACATAGTTCCTCAATAATTTCTGACCCGGCGTAACAGTATAAATCATTTGTTCTCAGCCAGGGCCCGGGGCCCATTATAGGGCCTCAACAAACTTCCAAGGGGGCCTCAATATGACTTAAAATTGTTTAAAATAAAACAAACAAAAAAAGCATTCAAATTAACTAAAATCAAATATATTTTTTTGTATTTGTTTATTTTTATAATGAATATACATATTTCTTGTCATGATAAGCTCTAAAATATTTTGGGTGAGAGGAGGGTCTTCAAATGATGTTGTGGGCAATATGGGAAGTGAAGTCAAACATTTGGAGATCCACTGGTATAAATCAAATTATTTATTTTTGTTAGTTAGTTATATGATTAGTTATTGATAGCATTCGATGCAGGAAGTTTTACATCCAATCACAATAATGATGGCTGTAAATAAATCAGACTATTAGTGATATCCCCGCAGTTGTGGTCTTGAAACAAAATCCCGAGTCCTCTTAGTCCGAGACCGAGTACAAATGCGGTCGAGACTGAATCAAGACCAAGACCTTCAAAAAATGGTCCGGTCTTGAGTACTACAACACTGTGTTACTGTATTTACATGAGGTCCTGCGCTCTTAAAAATAAAGGTGCTTCACGATGCCACAGAATACATTTTTGTCTAAATGGTTCCATAAAGAATCAATCTTTCTGTTTCACAAAAGCATCTTTGCCCCTTTCCACCAGCAGGAACCAGGTGCTAGTTCAGAGCCAGTGCTACTGTCGGTTCTTAGCTGGTCGACTGGCGAGTCTTTTAATAAACGGTTGCTTTTCCACAGGCTAGAGAGCCACCTCAGAGCCAGGTCTTATGTCACTGAATACGTGTCATGTTTGGTTTCACTAGCGTAGCCGTGACAGCACCAAACACAACAGACTTGTTCGAGGTGCATCAGCGCCACACAGACAGATCGATCAACAAACTAAAGCACCCTGAGAGCGATCCAAAAGCATAAAGAGCCGCCTGCTTTCCAGTCGCTCCCGCAGCACCCCGATGCCACGCACCGACCGGTCCGCCCAGCGCCGATCATCCCAAACAAGCCTAAAATAACTATCAACAATAGCGGACGTTGCATTGCTATTGATGTTGCTTTGAACGGCATCCAAACACGGCGAATCCAACGTGTTCGTGTTTAGCTGCTATTTCAAAATATGGCGGTCCAATGTTCCTGTCATCTTGTTGGTCACGGTAACCCAGCCCCTGACGCAAGCGGCTCTTCCTTCTAGCCCAGCAATGTTTTGGTGTTACTTATGAACCCTTTTTCTGGTTCGGAGCTGGTGCTTTGGGTGTCGAAAGACAAAGACCCGGTTTGAAACTAGGCTCTGGAACTGCTTTGGTGGAAAAGCGGTAAATGTGGCGAAGGAAGTTTCTTCAGATTATAAAAAGGTAAGAAAGAGATGGTTCTTTGGCTGAATGCTTCTTTGCGGAACCAAAAATGGTTCTTCTATGGCAGGGTTCCTCAAATCTTTCCCTGGAGGGCCAATCTGCTGCAGAGTTTAGCTCCAACCCTGATCAAACTCACCTCCCTGAGATTGTCTAATGATCTTGAAGACTCTGATTAGCACGCTCAGGTGTGTTTGATTGGGGTAAGAGCTCAACTCTGCAGGTTTGAGGATCCCTGTTTTATGGCATCATGAAGAACCTTTATTTTTAAGAGTGTGGTTTGGTCAGCGTGACTTCGGACAGTGTCTCTTGACGTGGATCAGCAGATTGCTGGACTGACTGAAGCTCCTGCCGCAGAGAGGGCAGCGGTAGGGTCTCTCTCCGGTGTGAACGCGCTCGTGTCTCTTTAGTGTCCCGGAGTGACTGAAGCTCCTGCTGCAGCGCGAGCAGCTGTACGGTTTCTCTCCGGTGTGAACGCGCTGGTGCATCTTCAGTGCGTTGACTGTGATAAAAGCGTTCCCGCATTCGGAGCAAGCATGCGCTCTCACGCCGGTGTGGATGTTCTCGTGATCTCTGAAAGTGCAGAGGCGTGAGAAACTCTTGCCACAGATAGAGCACAAGAAAGGCTTCTCGTTTGAATGAACGGACAGGTGTGTTTTTAAGTGCGACGCCAGGATGAATTTTTTCCCACATTGGTCGCAGGTGAACGGCCGCTCGCCGGAGTGATAACGCAGGTGACCTTTGACATCCGTGGCTCGTTTGAAGGTCTTCCCGCACTGAAGGCACGTGAACGGCCGCGCGTGGCTCGCTGGAGTTTGCTCTTGGCCGATGCTCTGCGATGGATTTTCTCCAGCTGTGACATGCTGAGGTTTCTGATACTGATGGTCTGATTCCTCGTCCCACGACGCTTCATTCAGTTTTGGACTTACCTCTGTTTTTTCCGATGGGTCTAAAGTGAACAAAATAAATAGTTTGGTGTATATAAAAAAAAGGCAGTAAAGCAGACGTCAGGTAAACAGTTTCATCTACTTGGCACGGTTTAACCCTATTGTATCATATTTGATATGCAAATTTCTCTAAATGATCAACATGATTAAACTTTGCACAATCTAAAATTATCAATTATTAATAATTTCCGTGCTTCTCGTGTCAAATCTAGACTGATTTTCTCAAGTAAGCGTAAGAATAACTGCAGTTGTATCTCCAGATGAACACTTTCTGAAGCAGATCAGCTTTACTTGATTCTCCATCAATCATGTTTCAGTCTCAAATCTGATCATCAGGATCTTCTGAGGAGTGTTTGTTACTTTCACTGTTCCTCAGCGGAGGAATGATCTTCATCTCATCTTCTGAGGAGCGTTTGTTACTTTCACTGTTCCTCAGCGGAGGAATGATCTTCATCACATCTTCTGAGGAGCGTTTGTTACTTTCACTGTTCCTCAGCGGAGGAATGATCTTCATCACATCTTCTGAGGGCGTTTGTTACTTTCACTGTTCCTCAGCGGAGGAATGATCTTCATTACATCTTCTGAGGAGCGTTTGTTACTTTCACTGTTCCTCAGCGGAGGAATGATCTTCATCACATCTTCTGAGGAGGCGTTTGTTACTTTCACTGTTCCTCAGCGGAGGAATGATCTTCATCACATCTTCTGAGGAGTTTGTTACTTTCACTGTTCCTCAGCGGAGGAACGATCTTCATCACATCTTCTGAGGAGCGTTTGTTACTTTCACTGTTCCTCAGCGGAGGAATGATCTTCATCACATCTTCTGAGGCGCGTTTGTTACTTTCACTGTTCCTCAGCGGAGGAACGATCTTCATCACATCTTCTGAGGAGCGTTTGTTACTTTCACTGTTCCTCAGCGGAGGCGATCTTCATCACATCTTCTGAGGAGCGTTTGTTACTTTCACTGTTCCTCAGCGGAGGAACGATCTTCATCACATCTTCTGAGGAGCGTTTGTTACTTTCACTGTTCCTCAGCGGAGGAACGATCTTCATCACATCTTCTGAGGCGTTTGTTACTTTCACTGTTCCTCAGCGGAGGAACGATCTTCATCACATCTTCTGAGGAGCGTTTATTACTTTCACTGTTCCTCAGCGGAGGAACGATCTTCATCACATCTTCTGAGGAGCGTTTGTTACTTTCACTGTTCCTCAGCGGAGGAATGATCTTCATCTCATCTTCTGAGGCGCGTTTGTTACTTTCACTGTTCCTCAGCGGAGGAATGATCTTCCTCTCATCTTCTGAGGCGTTTGTTACTTTCACTGTTCCTCAGCGGAGGAATGATCTTCATCTCATCTTCTGAGGGCGTTTGTTACTTTCACTGTTCCTCAGCGGAGGAATGATCTTCATCTCATCTTCTGAGGCGTTTGTTACTTTCACTGTTCCTCAGCGGAGGAATGATCTTCATCACATCTTCTGAGGAGGCGTTTGTTACTTTCACTGTTCCTCAGCGGAGGAATGATCTTCATCACATCTTCTGAGGCGTTTGTTACTTTCACTGTTCCTCAGCGGAGGAATGATCTTCATCTCATCTTCTGAGGAGCGTTTGTTACTTTCACTGTTCCTCAGCGGAGGAACGATCTTCATCACATCTTCTGAGGAGCGTTTGTTACTTTCACTGTTCCTCAGCGGAGGAACGATCTTCATCACATCTTCTGAGGAGCGTTTGTTACTTTCACTGTTCCTCAGCGGAGGAATGATCTTCATCACATCTTCTGAGGAGCGTTTGTTTATTCATCTCTCAATCAGCATTGCATTATATGTTTGGATCATTTACATCTCATCTTACTGAGACATATTATTGGAGATATAGAGATTATTTTATTTCCGTATCTGCTCTACTGTTATAAATATATCATTAATTTACAGTACAAGAATCAGAATTTCATCATACTTTTTAGTCATATAAATATTAGCATATCTATATTTTTTTGTAACCACATTATTTTACATCTTCCAGTCTACCGACTGCGTTCCTCCATGGTCATTAACAAATTAATACATTTGATTGACTTTTCCTTTCTCTAAATATCCGTGCTTGGTGAATTGTGTACACAAACCTCTTTGTTCCTTGTTTTCATCGTCGTTTTTAATTAGGGATGGTTCATGATCACTCATATCTTCAGTGTCCTCTTTAATAAACTCCACCTGTACTATATTACTCTATGAAGATCTCAGTTCATTTTTGACCAGACGGTAGACATATTCAGCATTTAATAATGAATCGGTGTAAATTGTGATCACTGGGGTGTTGAAATCTAAAGAAAAACACAAAAAGTTTCTTAATTTAATGCATATATGTATTAACATTATTGTAATGTGGATATAGAGAGCTAGTCTTTATGTATTTACTTTATATGCATCCCCAATTTTTTTTTTTGAACAGTGAATAACTTTACAAGACAGACACAAAAATATTAAATACAAATATGGAGGTCAATTTTAAAAAGTACAGAAACAAATTTTGGTTACAAAATATGTATATTAAGCCATTTTTGCTTATACTGTCAATCTGTTGTTTGGATGTATTTATAATATTGCATTATAGTTATTGTTTAGTAACTGGACATATTGGTTTGTCTGTGCGTTATCTTGCAGATAGGAGACAGAAGCATCACCTGGGGTCCGTTCTTCGTACGTCGCTAACTCAGTTAGCTGGATTTGATTGTTGACGATTTCACTTGATATTGGATTGTTTGGTTCTTCGAAGCTCATCCCGGAGTTGCTGTCATAGCAACGGGTCCGTAAGCTTAAACCTGCTCGGGAGCAGGCTTATTTCATGTAAGCAGGATTAGATCGCATCCTTTTAAGCAGACTTGATACTTAAAATATGTCCCAGCCACTGCGACTTTATTACAAGTCAAGTCACCTTTATTTATATAGCGCTTTTAACAATACAAATTGTAACAAAGCACTGCACAATATAAAAATAGGCAAATTGTGTCAATAATGTAAAATGACAGGATTTAACACTCAATTATCAGCTGAATGCATTTCATTATTGAATTTAGTAATGGCATTGTCCAGCTTAGTTCCGTTTACATAATATCTGTGCAATCCACAAGTGTACCCTACTGATCCAGGGACAATAATTAAAATAAAATAATAATCATTTAAAAATATTATAATAATGTTGTGTCGTCTATAATACTATAGACACAGCCAGTTTTACTCACTGAAAGATGTAGTCGTCATAAAATAATTACTAAATAATGGTATTAGAGTCTTACAGACATGCTATACAGTTAATTAATGTGAGGGGTGACAGATATTATGGGATGGGCTTGATGGAGCGCAGGAGATGCGGGTAACTTGATTTTGACCCTTAAGAAACTTTAATTAATGCTGTCAAGTAACAAATCCATTTCAAAGATAAAATTAAATGAATTGTTACATTGAAATAAAAATGTAAAGCCTGTACAAGAAATACTAGAAATCATGAATATAAATAATTGGGAATCACGTAACACAATTAAAATAAATTAAAAACAGTGCATATTTCATTTATCTATTATAACATTTATGTAGTTTGTTCGTTTGGCTGTTTCCTCATAAAAGTCCAGAAATCATGTCGTCAAGTTTTTCGTCAGGTGACTTTTTTAATGATATGATGTCATTACGTTGCTGTCTTGCCGCCAGCCAATCGCTGCATTGCTGATCGTGGTTTCGAGTATCGATGCATAGCCCCTTTTAAACCATCAGATAACTCAATCCAGCCATACTAATCATCAACAGCAGTTGCGTTCGAAGAACCGAATTAGCCAGATCCTGATTAGCGCGATGATATCATCTTGGATCTGTCATTTGATCTCGGATGTAATGAGCGACGTACGAAGAACGGACCCCTGGTGTTGATTTTCTCAGATAAAGCTGGTGTTATTCTGTGTGTCTCTGTTAGTCTGCTACTTACGAGGAGCTGCTAGTTCTGCATCAGTTCTCTTCATTACTCCAATGCAATGCGCTTATGAGAAATGCATTGCATAATAACCAAACTAAGGATAACTAACTCTTTGATGGTTTTTCGCGAGATCAATGTTGTTTTGGAGTGAACTCCTCCTCTGTCGGTCTCGCGGTGCAGTGACTGTGCCATGTGATCAATCGTCCACGTCACGTGATGGAAACGCAGTTCTGTCTCTCGCGCTATTTCGCTTTTATAGAATGCTCAGTGTGACATCAAAGTACCGCGAGAGCCGTTCGAAAGCATAGGAACCACCTGCTCTGTTCTCGCGGTAATTTGATGTCATACACTGAGCATTCTATAAAGTTAATTCTATGAATGGAATTAACAAATGAGATAGACACCAATGCCAGCAATAATTACTTTGGTAGTTTTCCTCCTCCCCGATATTTTAGTAAAAACATTTATATTTCGGCCTAAATTTAAGATTTATGTATTTGAAGTGCAGATATTGTTTCCATCCATTTAATGTGGCGCGTATTTGTCATTCATACATAAATGAAACAGGCATTGATAACAGATTTATAATATTAATACAATTAATGTGTTTAAATACACAGTAACCAGGTTTATATATTTATCATCAATAATCCCAATTTGTTTTAATCTCATACATTTTAACCAACTGTATATTGCTTGTTCTACAGCTGGCTGTATTTTAACAATCTTCATATTTTTTAACTGAATAAATAGTTTTCAGAATGAACAAATGTACGCTGATTCTAATCTATTTGAATAAATGCATTTTAATTGTATTTATTTGAGTTAGTTGTGCCATTTTCATTTATGTATGAAAGGGCAAATATGCATCACATGAAATTAATAGTTCACCCAAAATAATAACATTTGCTGATAATGTCCTCATCCTCAGACCATGTTATGAGTTTGTTTCTTCATCCGATTTGGGGAAATGTAGCACTGCATCAGTGTCTCGCCAATGGATCATCTGCAGTGAATGGGTGCCGTCAGAATGAAACAAATCATTTATTAAGATATTGTTCATGTAATATGCAAAGGTCAAACACAGTTTACAGTCCAAAACCACTCTAAATAAAGAAGGTGTTATTATGATCATAGACTCGTATTTTAGTTAAAAACCATCTTAATGCTGGATTTGTTTCAGCTTTTGTCTTTATCATGATGTTAACTGATGGACTGGAGTGCTGTGATGTTTTATCAGACTCTCATTCTGACGGCACCCATTCACTGCAGAGCATCCATTGATGAGACACTGATGCAATGCTACATTTCCCCAAATCTGATTAAGAATCAGAAAAGGGACCATGCACAATTTTAACATAAATTTTTCCATTTCATGTATTGTACCGAATTTAGCCAATGGCTAGTTTCCATCCGCAGTCCCTTGGCAGGTAATCACAATCACAGTAAACCACAAAAAACATAAAATACAATAATACTAATGCACATTATATCAGAGCCACTCCATAACCATGTCAGTGTTTACAGAGTAGAGTTAATTTAAGATTTAAATTCTTATTTGTTTGTGTTAAAACTGTAGAATCAAAATGAATGGAATTTTTTATTCTAATATATACATTTTAAATTACTTAGTTACTGTCCCTCAATATGTCAATTTACATGGTGTCCATTTCTTTGGCCGGCGAGCAGTGTGTTTTTCTATGCATCTGTAGATTTGTTGATGAACTGAATCTGCTCCTACATGAAGCGCAGTGATGCGGCTTTGCTGCGGTGTGCAGTTGCTCGTGCGTTTTCAGGGATCTTGACTGAGTGAAGCTCTTTCCACAGTGTAAGCACTTGTAGGGTTTCTCTCGAGTGTGAGTCCTCATGTGAATCATCAGGTTGCTTTTCCACGAAACTCTTTCCGCACTGAAGACACGTGATGGGTCTCTCTTCAGTGTGAATTCGTACGTGATTCTTAAGGAGTTTGTTCTTGGTGAAACTCAGTCCACATTGAGGGCATGTGAACAGCTTCTCTCGGTGAATTTGCACATGCATATTAAGGTTTCCTTTGTAGGTGAAGCTCTTTCCACAGTGATGACACTCGAAGGGCTTTTCTCCAGTGTGAAGCTTCATATGAGTGTTCAGGTTTGATTTCTGTGTGAATCTCTTTCGGCACTGAGGACATGTGAACGGCTTCTCTCCGGTGTGGATTCTCATGTGCGTATTTAGCCTTTCGTTATGTGTGAAACTCTTTCTACACTCCACACACGTTAACCGCTTCTTTGGAGAGTGAACTCTCATGAGTCTGATCAGGAGATGTTTCTGTGTGAAACTCCTTCCACATTCAGGGCAGGTGAGTGGAGGCTCTTGGTTCAAATGCTCATCACTCTGCGAGCAACTAAAAGCTTTTTCTGCAGGATTGGATTCAGATGAATTCTGATAGTCATAGTGCTTCTCGTCAAAGTAATTTCATTTTTCATCTTCTTTCACCATCAAATCTAAAGTGAGAAATAAATAAGAGTCAAACTATTTCATTATGTCACTCAAACACATTAGTTTAGTCTTTTTAAAAGCAAGTTTAGTTTTAATAGCATTATACATTCATCAAGAACCTATTTAATGGTTGCAAAGAACTATTCTTTTTTTTCCTATTCTATGAGACCATCCCACATAGCACACATATATCTTCAAGATGTCTAAAGAGGGCTTCTTTATCTGAAAATGATCTGCTGTGTATAAAGATCAGGGGCCGTAAACAGAGGAGAGTAAACAAGAGGTTGGAGGGTCTGGGTGTCTCAGAGATCACGTGCTCATGCTTGCATTGCTTATAGTCATTCGGATTGATTGCCATTAGTATAAGCCCAGATTTACTTCAAATACCATGGTGAAGCTACATTGGGGCAAATAAGTATTTAAAACACTGCAGCTTTTTCCTGGTTTTCCACTTACAAAGAATGGAGAGATCTGTAATTTTCATCGTAGGTACACCTCAACTGTGAGAGACAGAATCTAAAAAAAAATCCAGAAAATCACATTGTATGATTTTTAAATAATTTATTTCCATTTTATTGCATGAAATATGTATTTGATATAATAGATAAATAAATGTAATATTTGGTACAGAAACCGTTGTTTACAATTACAGAGGTTAGACGTTTCCTGTAGTTATTGACCAGGTTTGCACACACTGCAGCAGGGATTTTGGCCCACTCCTTCATACAGGTCCTCTCCAGATCTTTCAGGTTTTGGGGCTGTCACTGGGTAACACAGAGTTTCAGCTCTCTCCATAGATTTTCTATTGTGTTCAGGTCTGGAGACTGGCTAGGCCACTCCAGGACCTTGAAATGCTTCTTACAGAGCCACTCCTTACTTGCCCTTGCTGTGTGTTTGGGGTCATTGTCATGCTGGAAGACCCAGCCATGACCCATCTTCAATGCTCTTATTGAAGGAAGGAGGTTGTTGACCAAAATCTCGCGATAAATGGCCAATCACAAAGGACTGCGCCATCTGAACAATCACAGCAGTGAGGGCTCACGGAAAGGCGGGGATTAGAGAGACTGACTCTTCAAACTGCTTCGCACGAGTTGTTTACGAATCATGTAGAAATTTGGTCAAATTTGATAATTTTTCAGAAAACTTCAGTGTTTTTTTGACCTTGTATGCATGTAAATCTGCTTTAGGACACTCATAAATCAATATTAGCAACCTTAAAATGACATAATAGGAGCACTTTAATTCAAGTGTTGAGTTCTACTATAAGGTTAACCCTGCCTGCATTTGGAAACATGTAATAATCAACATAATTAGTTACATTACTTTAATGAAGTAACTGAAATAGTTACACTAATTACATTTTAAATAGGGTAACTTTTAATCTGTAAACTATTATAATTCCAAAGTAGCCTTTTCAAAACGGTTGATATCCGATGTTAACATTGTAATATAACATGCATTAAAATCACTTGTCCTGTGTCTCTCAATCACATACTGCTAGACATGATTTCTAAAAGAAAGTTGGTGATATAAAAATTGCTCTATCTAGATTTTAAATCAAATGAAACCTGTGATCAGTGGTGCAGTATTGTTTCTGAATGAGCGGTCATATGTCTTGTTATGTTACTCAGATGTTTGAAGGTCCTACCACACTGAGGGCAAATGTACGGGTTTTCGTTGGTGTGGATCCTCGCGTGCGTCTTCAGATGCTCTTTTCGAGTGAAGCTCTTCGGACACAGGTGACAGGTGTGAGGACGCTCTCCGGTGTGAATCCTTCGGTGTCTCTTCAGGTCACTTTTATGAGTGAATCTGCTCCCACACTGCGGGCAGGTGAAGGGACTCTCTCCGGTGTGAATGCCTATGTGATCATTAAGGCATCTTTTATAGGTGAAGCTCATCCCGCACTGACGGCATATGAAAGGTTTCTCTCCGGTGTGAATCCGTATGTGATCCTTAAGGTTTCCTTTCTGTGTGAAGCTCTTTCCACACTGCTGGCAGGTGAATGGTTTCTCTCCCGTGTGAGTTCTTATGTGAGCCTTAAGGTTTCCTTTCTGTGTGAAGCTCTTTCCACACTGCTGGCAGGTGAATGGCTTCTCGCCCGTTTGAGCCTTGAGGTGACTCTTTTGCATGAAACTCTTTCCACATTGAGGGCTGGTGAGAGGAGTCTTGGCTCTTCTGTTTTGTGACAAACTCTTTAACGTCTGTGAGCCATTTAAAGCCTCATGTCCACTTCTCTGATACTGATGTTCGTCTTCCACTTGACTCTCCTCTTTCACCTCCATCAGCTCTGAAATGAACATGCAGACAAACATTAATCAAAAGGGACTAAATCAATAATGCACAGTGCTGGGTGGTATACCGGTTCATACCGAATACCGGTGTTTATTTTTCTTATGATATTAATTTTTTAAATACCGCAGTCATTTAAATAACGTTCGGAACGGGACACTGTTAGAGAGGGGTCTCTTTTCACTATTGCATTTAGGCGAGGATACAGCTGTATGTGTTACTAAGTGAGAAAGTTTGGAAACGGAAGCTGTTGCACTCGTAGAATGTGAAGGAGAAGAAGTCATCCACAATATCCACATCAACCGCCACAAATATACACCGTCCGCTGCCATCAGCTCCCGCGTCTCTCACTCACGAGCGCCACTTTAGCACTATATTTAACAACTTTCAGACCCTATTAACGGCTTTTTTTCTCCATAGAATAGACAAACTGACAAACCTAGCAACTTTTTGGGATAAACCTTATGGGTCAGTTAGAAGATGTTGCCAGTGCTGCGAGCGCGAGGTCTGACTCTACCGGCACAGTGTTGCCTCTCTCTGCGGCAGAGAAGAAGCAGTGCATTCAGCTGTCCATACTGCAGCAGAGCCGTCAGTAATGCAGTAAAATTGCGTTTCAAAGCACCTGTCACTTACGGACAGTTTGGAGTTATAAATATGACCATAGATCATCTGAGAATATTATACCCTCTTTTTTTTTTTTTTTTTCAGATGCAGGCAGTGCGCTGCCAAAACCGCAACATAGCCGCTCTTTAGTGTAATGTTCCCCTTCTAGCTTCACGAGACATCACAGAGATTTCTCCGTTATGGGAACTTCTTCCCTTCAACTCGAAGCCATGCAGGACCACCACCTACCTCGCTAATAAAGCGTATGCCTCTGATGACGAGGCGGCGTCCGCGCTGCACGCCATGGCAGTGCTGCAGGTTTTTCAACCTGCAGGCGGCGGAGCTCTCACTGCGGAAGCTGTGAAGGATCTGCGCGCGGCGACGGACTTTGCGCTGATGGGACTTTTTCAAAGTGCATGGAGGCAGCACTTTCCCCGCTCAGAGCGAGCGGGATGCGCATTCTCAACTATCTGGACGATTGGCGTATTTTAACTCAGTCCCGGGACACGCTACTCAGACATATAGACATGCTGCTTCGTCACTTGGAGTCCCTAGGGCTATGTGTCAACATGCAGAAGAGCATTCTCATCCCGAGTCAGTCTATAACATATCTGGGGGTGTGCTTCGACTCTGTGGAGATGCGGGTCAGCCTCTCTCAGGAGCGCTCGGCGACCATTTTGTCTTGTACACCAGACTTCGGTGTACCCCGTCAGGGCTTTGAGGATTTACATTGATCGTTCGGCCAGCTTTCGGTAATCTGACCAGCTCTTCGTGCGCTACGGTGGTTGTGTGAAAGTCCGGGCCGTTTCAAAACAGAGGCTTTCCCACTGGATTGTGGACGTTATCACGGCTGCTTATACGAGCCGAGGTTTGGAATGCCCTTTGCACATTAGAGCCCACTCAACAAGGGTTATCGCCTCCTCCTGGGCATGGTCGAGAGCTATGCCTATTCTGGATATATGCGTTGCAGCCAGCTTGTCTTCTCAGAATAACTTCGCCAGGTTTTACAAGCTGGATGTTCAGTCCTTAGCCTCCCAAGTGCTGTCGGTGAGTGGCTGATCATGTTTTGCTACATCCATTCATGTGTGTTGTTGCCTCGCAAAGTATTACTCTGCGTAGCTCTCTTGCTAATGTGGTTGTTCTGCCCTGTACTCAGTGCAGCTTCCTGTTATTCATGTCTGATTCACTAGTGCTATCATTATCATGTTATGTTTTTGCTGCTTAAACAGAGTTATCTCTGTGCAGCCCCTTACAGTACTGTTGTTGCATCTGTTCTGCCGTTTTCAGCACAGCCTACGTTATTTCTAACCAGATATGCAAATTTCGTATACCTTGGGTTTAGACGCTTATTGGCTTACCTCCACCTGTCAGCTGCGAGCCTGCCTAACAAGCGTCACTATTGGTGGGAAGTGAGTATGTGTGTATTCTATCTTCGCTGAGTGTGTAAATGGTGCAGGCTGCTCGTAGCCTCTCTCACGGTGGAATTGAATATTGTTCCCATAACGGAGAATTCTCTGTGAAGTCTCGTGAAGCTCGAAGGGGAACGCTCTGGTCACTGTCGTAACCTCGGTACCTTGAGAGCGGGAACAAGACATCACGGTGGTAGCCATGCTTACTGCTCTCCAGCCTAGCGGCGTTCAGTATCCGATTCTGACGTAATTGTCGTGGGCATCGCATTTATACTGCCTCTTGAGCTCGTCGGTATTTGCATGCTTTGCGACAATTGGCCAGTCATCTAGACTGGCGTGAGCCAATAGGACTTCAGGAAAGTTTGAAGGGAAGGAGTTCCCATAACGGAGAATTCTCCGTGATGTCTTGTTCCCGCTCTCAGGGAACCGAGGTTACGACAGTAACCTGAGCGTTAGCTGTAGGGGTGCAACGGATCGAAGATGATCCGTGATCCATGCGGACCAGTCTCCATGGTTGGGCACACATGTGATTCGCGGATTAACTGATAAGTTTAACCACCATAGAGTGAAAGTCGAATTGGGACTCGCACACCATTTTCTGCGCTCAGCCGCTGCCGCACACACTGAAGCGCGCACACGCAGAGAGATAGAGAGGCGCGATTCAGATACCGCCTCAACGGATGGAAACATACACACAAAGTTGTTAAGATACCCGTTTTGGCAAGTATTCTGGTAAACACAGTCGGGTATGTCTTAAGTTAACGTATACATCTGTGAAAGAAAATCGGATGCGTGTCAATATTAGGTCCATGCATTTAGTCTTAAAGAGACAGCAGCCTATTATACCTGCTTCTGTCTGCAAATCAAACAACACCACGGCTTTAACAAAGATTAATCTGTATTTTACTTATGCAGTATGCATTATTGTGCTGTTTTACACTCAATTTTTACATTTCTGCACCTTAATACTACTGTTACGGTCTTCATTTACTAATTTATGTTGTAGGCTGTTCATCTATATGATTGTAATTTGTGTAATTGTTCGTTTTATCACTGACAATAGCTAAGCTAGTAAAGTTTCTGCTGGGGTATTTTTGCTGATCCAACAAATGATCCGATCCGTGACTCAAAATCAAGTGTGATCCGAACCGTGAGTTTTGTGATCCGTTATTAGTTAGATTCATGTTGATTTTATCAGACAATGTTGCGATTATAAGGTTCAAGGTTCTTTATTATTCGTCACATACACAATCATACAAGTATAATCAGTAGTGAAATGCAAGTAGAATTGAAGAAAAATACAGCATTTACATGAGGAAAGTGAGGAGAAAAAAATAACCCCCAGACTATGCTCCTTGGGGAGTACAGTGTGAGAACAGGAAAAACACCTCAGCAACACAAAAGCACATACACGACATAGCCACAGGGG
Organism: Gymnocypris eckloni scoliostomus; assembly: GCA_027564155.1. Classification (NCBI taxonomy): domain Eukaryota; kingdom Metazoa; phylum Chordata; class Actinopteri; order Cypriniformes; family Cyprinidae; genus Gymnocypris; species Gymnocypris eckloni. The sequence goes on from CM050422.1 coordinate 32,457,695, forward strand.
AAGTCAATCCGGCCCAGCAAGCAGCCATCTGATCCCGCAGCCACTGATCCGGCGCTGGTCAGACCCCTTGACCAGGCCAGCGGATCGGGCGAACAGAGGCGAATGGTCGGGGGCAATGTCTGTAATGTCTGTAGGGTGGGGAGGAGCATAAGGCGTCTCACTGCATTGCTATCCCGGGGTAGATTCCAGCAACAGCCTTGCCAAGGCCACTGTAGGGGAGCCAGAAAAGATAAGATTGTTTTGTCTTTGGGGGCGAGTAAACATTCCAATTTTGCAGGCTACTCTCTGTCCATTTTGACCATTTTGGTCTCCATTTAAATCAATTTCCTTTGTAAAGCCGTGAACTTCTCCTTGGTAGAATCCATATTGCGATTATAGTCTCAGTCTCAATGCTGACCGCTCTTCCCACAGCTTCAATCATACGGGCAGCCTTGTGGGGCTTTGGACAGCTGTTCCCGTTTTCTGAATTCTTCGATAACCCAGGGCAAAGCCTAATCCAATCAGCAGAAGACCTGTTATCATGGTACCGAATAGGTAGATATCCATGTCCTCCACGGAAGAGCCGCAAGACACACGATTCGCCACCTCTCCCACGCGCCATCGTATAGCCGGCTGCGACGTTCCGTCAGGGCAGTCAGGTTCCCCGAAACCCAAGTTTCGATAGTGTCAATTGCATTAAGAGACCAGTTAATCCATAATATTTTAGTTTGGAGAGCAGTGCAGAGAGAGTCTCTCACGAGACAAGGGAGCAAAGCAGGGAAGATAAGGGTGAGGACGGGGAGAGAAAGCGACCGCCTCCGTTGAGAGCCAAAGAGAAAGAAGAGAAAGAAGAAATGACTCCTGGTTAACATGTATTAATGGGTCGTGTTTAGTCACTATTTAGTGTGGAATTTTTCTACAATATTCGTCATCATGACACTAAAATATGGCATTGTAAGTCAATCTACTGCAGTTTTTCCTCTCTCAGTCAGTAGAAAATGTGGTTAACACCCAGTTATGCATGAAAAAAATTAATACCGTCATATACCGTGAAACCGGTATAATTTTGAAAAATACTGTGATATAAATTTTTGGTCATACCGCCCAGCACTAATTATGCAGCGGTTCAGACAGGCATTTATGGGCCAGAATGATTATTTCTGTTGGGAGAAAGTGACATTAGTGTTTCTCAGATGGTGGGTTTTTACTGTGTCCGTGTCTAATTCCTGCACACAATGCAGATAAACTACAACAGGTTAACATGCCACATTGGATCAATCTTAATTTTGATGAACGGATACTGATTTGGTAAGATCAATATTTGAGTCTATGCTGTTTTCAGTTCATGCACGAACAAATCTTCACTAAACTTTATTTGTAATGCATCCCATCTAAAATTTGTTATAAAGCTACTTTTGACTTCCGCTTCCGGCGCTGCGTTGTACAGTCGACGTTAGGGATGGCTCCGCTCAATTTGTGCTTTAATATACTTTTTACGTATTTTTACTTTCTCTTTTACGCATAACGCTCGTCTGCACTATTTATATCGACAGAAGAACACTTTTGGACATTGGACACCACTGCACTAACCTGCTTCAGGACACTTTATCCACGGATCCAGCGTGGCCATTGGAGATTCTTCGGAGCACCGAAGCTGACAAAGGCCGCCTCAATAATCCCAGGAGGCGAAGGAAACACCGCGGGAGACGCGCTGGAATACGCAACAGACTGAGGAAAAGGGCTCACAGTCCTCCTCTACCGAGTATTCTGCTCGCTAATGTTCAATCCTTGGAGAATAAGATGGACGATCTTAGAGCCAGGATTAGTTTCCAACGGGACATCAGAGACTGTAACATCCTTTGTTTGACCGAAACATGGCTCACGCCGACGGTCCCGGACACCGCTGTAACGCCGTCTGATAACTTTTCTGTTCTACGGATGGACAGAACAGCCGAGGCTGGAAAAACCAAAGGTGGTGGAGTGTGTTTCATGATCAACAAGAAATGGTGTGACCCCAGGAATATCTCCATTCTTTCCTGCTCGGCTCATCTGGAACATCTCTCCATTATCTGCGCCCATTCTACCTCCCGGAGTTTACATCGATCATCATCACTGCCGTATATATACCACCACAAGCAGATACTAGCGTGGCTTTGTCCATACTTCACGACGAGCTCAGTGGCTACATCAACAAGCACCCTGACGCTGCCTCCATCATCGCTGGGGACTTTAACAAAGCCAACCTCAAAAAAGTCATGCCAAACTTTCACCAACATATATCCTGTCCAACCAGAGGACCGAATACACTGGATCATTGCTACACCCAGTTTAAGAATGCCTACAAAGCTCGTTCCCTGCCGGCTTTTGGCAAATCAGACCACGCCGCCATCTTTCTCACACCGGAATATAAACAACGGATCGTTCAGAGACCCCCGGTGGAGAGGGAAGTGACGCGCTGGTCCTTCCACTCTGAAGCTATGCTACAGGCGTCTCTTGATGACGTCGACTGGGACATGTTCCGGGCGAGTTCAGCTGACGTCAGCGAATTCACGGATGTAGCAGTAAGCTTTATCAACACGCTAACCGAGCAAGCCACCGAAACAGTAACAATAAGGACATTCTCCAATCAGAAACCGTGGGTGGACAGATCAATCCGTGATGCGGTTAACCATCGCACTGCCGCATACAATGCTGGTCTTTTGTCGGGGAACATGAGCGAATACAAAACATCATGTTATGCTCTCCGGCGTGCAATAAGAGCCGCTAAGCGCCGGTACAAGGAGAGAATTGAGTCACATTTCCAGCTCAATGACTCTCGACGCATGTGGCAGGGACTGAAGACCATCTGTTCCTCTGGAAATAACTCTTCAGCTGAGGTGAGAGCAGATCCGCTGCTGGCCGAGGAGCTAAATACTTTCTACGGCCGCTTTGAATGTAACGTTAATGGCGGCGCGATTCTGCCGATCAGCGCGTCAGAAAGCAGCAGACAGAGCAGCGATGTTTTTGCTATCACATTTTCAGAGGATGACGTTCGGAGGGAACTAAAGAGAGTGAACGTAAGGAAAGCAGCAGGACCTGATGGGATTACTGGCGCGCGTCCTGTGCTGATCAGCTTGCTGGTTTGTTTACTTCCATCTTTAATGAGTCCCTTGCTACCTCTGTTGTTCCCACCTCCTTTAAAAAATCTGTCATAATCCCTGTGCCTAAGAACAGTAAACCCTCTTGCCTGAATGACTATCGTCCAGTTGCCCTCACATCGACAGTCATGAAGGTTTTTTGACTTTAAAGAAACACATTTGCTCCTCCATCCCTGCTACCTTGGACCCTCTTCAGTTTGCCTATCGGCCAAATAGGTCTACTGATGATGCCATCTCCCAGGTACTGCACTCCTCCCTCACTCACATTGACAGCAAAAATGGCAACTATGTCAGGCTGCTATTCATCGACTATAGCTCAGCTTTCAACACTATAGTCCCCACCAAGCTAGCTGTCAAACTATCAGACCTCGGCCTAAACACTTCACTCTGTGACTGGATTCAAGATTTCCTCACCGCCAGACCACAAGTGGTGAAAGTCGGCCAGTTCACCTCAACTCCATCACCCTGAACATAGGAGCCCCACAGGGCTGTGTCCTGAGCCCCTGCTATACTCTCTATACACCCACGACTGCGTGTCCTCTCACAGCTCCACCTCTATTGTCAAATTTGCGGATGATACTGTGGTTCTGGGCCTCATTTCCAACAATGATGAGGCCGCATACTTGAATGAGGTGGAGAGACTTACGTCATGGTGCCAGGACAACTGTCTCTCTCTGAGCGTGAGCAAAACTAAAGAGTTGATTGTAGACTTCAGGAGAGAGACAGCAGCCCTACACCCCTCTTATGATCAGTGGGACCCCTGTGGAGAGGGTGAGCAGCTTCAAGTACCTCGGTGTAAACATCTCCGAGGACCTGACATGGACTGCACACATCCAAACATAGGTCAAGAAAGCCAGGCAAAGGCTGTACCATCCACAGCTGAGGAAATTCAGGGTCTCACCAGCTATCCTGAAACTTTCTATTCAGGGGCCAGCATCTCAGTGTGGTATAAAAATGCCACAAACCAGGACTGCAAAGCTCTACAGAGAGTCGTGCGCTTAGCTGAGCGCATCTCAGGGTCTGCTCTCCCTCTCTGCGGGTCATCTACCTCAAACGCTGCAAAGGCAGAGCTGCTAAAATCATCAAGGACTCGAATCACCCCGGTAACCATCATTTCATTTTACTGCCATCTGGCAGGCGCTACAGGAGCATGTTGGCTAAAACTGAAAGACTGAGCAGGAGTTTCTTCCCCCAGGCCATCAGGCTCCTAAACTCAGTCTCATAACATCATAACATCCACAGGACTCAACTTAATAAACTGTATCACATCCATTATTCCCCATCATCCACACTACTGCTATGTGTACATTCCCGGTACAACCTATTTGCACATTCTCTTGCACTGCACACTTTATCTCATTGCACATCTTACTCCTTATTTTATTTCATTATTTGTTTCTTACTTCATTCTCACCATATTTATATATATACACTCTCGTGTTTTGTTTCATAGTTTTTATTGCTTTTATGTTATTTTTATCCTATTATTATTTTTATTTTTTTGCACTTTCCATTGAGCGGACCTGTCCTGACTAACATTTCACTACTTATTATACCCTGTATGATTGTGTATGTGACAAATAATAAAGAACCTTGAACCTAAAGAACCTTGAACCTTGATATGAAACAAGTCCTAGTTTTCAAATTCTGTCCGTTTTATTACAAAGTTAAATCAATTAATGTATATTTGTGGCTCTTTAATGTGTGGTGACAGATGAATGAACAGAACAAAATAATGTAAGAACAGAACAACTTTTTGTTAAATGTGCACAATATCCTGCCATGTCTTCATTATTCAATGTATTTTTCAATAAATATTTTATTTAATTAAACATTATGAAAAAAGTAATTAAGGCCGCCATTTAAATTATTTTTTTTAACAATATAATTGGAGTGGAATCATAATTATGCCATTACATTTTTTTATATAAAAACGAAATAGACTTGATTAGTTAATTATTAAATGAACTGAAAGATTCATATTAAAAAGTTACCTATTCAATGTAAGTTTTCACCAAACATTTAGCCATGTTTTGATGCACAGTTTTTCTTTGAAATTTGTATACATATATGTATGCGTGTATGTACACACACACACACACACACACACACACACACACACACATCTACAATTTCCTCTTAGTCAAACACATTATCAGAACGTCCTATTTTTTGTAAACGTTTAAGTTTAGGGTGCTTAGGAACATGGGACAAACTTAACCTACAGGAATAATGTCTGTAACTCATAACCAGAGGATAAAAGCAATCCAGCACATACTGGTCAATTAAGGCAATTGATTATACAGAAGTCATTAAAGATGAATCAAGAAAACCAACCTGTTTGTCGCTCAGCCTCCTTTATGCCGCTTGCTTCTAGATCACTCGTGTCTTCACTCTCCTCTTTAATTATCTCCATCTGTTTAATGAAGAAAGTGATGTTATTCCTGCTTGATTTAATCTTTAATTACTGGATTCACTTATTAATTCATTCTCTTCTTTAATAAACTCCATGTTTACAATATCATGTTAAGTAGATATCAGCTGTTTCACTTGCAGTTGTTCCTACTGGTTTTCTCACTGTGTCGTTTAAGATGAATAATTACCTGAAATAAATAATGCAGAATAAATATTTATGTAACTAATTTCACATAACCCTATTACAGCAGTACAATCAATCTCCTCTCATTTCGCTACTGTTGCTTTACACGTTTTAAAGTGCATTATTAGTGTAATTACATTAGTAGTACTTATTGTTGTGCTTTAGTACATCTGTAAAAACTTTAAATTAATCTGACCGCTCTAACACCTTAAATACTGATGAGTTCAAAACAACAACAACAACCCTCGCGGCGAAACACTAGCCTGGCGCAGCATTATGACGCCACAACACATATCAAAATAAAAGTTCATACGATACACCCAGATACTACTACTACTACTGCTGCTAATAATAATGAAATTAACAGATTATTAACTATAATACCACAAAACGTATTTTTAATTATACTTGCATAACGAGTGTAAATATCTGAGTCTCGTTTGGTAGTATTTTCACATCGTTGGACGAAATGTGTATTTTCATTTACATTTCACCAGATAAAATCATCCCGTGAACTATATTTCATTATCAATATAATATGGAAACAGCGCACGAACTTTTATTTTGACGTGTGTATGCGTCATAACTATGCGCCAGTGTGTGCTGGGATTCGGCTGAGAGAGGTTTGTGGAATTGAACCCATCAGTGTTTTAGGCGTTTAAATTGATTCAGAGCATTTTTCTTTTTTAATAAAGTATTTTAAATTAAGATAGAGTGTTAAATGTAATATTTTATGTGAATGGAGCTGCATTAATGACTGTATAAACGATGTGTAAGGCACATCTAAACGAGTTGCTGAAAGACGTTTTTTTTATTATTGAATTTTCAGTTCATTATTCTCATCATCCTAAACATGGCAAAGTGTGCAAACAAGTAAAAACAAGCGTCAGGTGGAACAACTGAGATCAGCGTGACACATAATAATATTATAAACATGGAGTTTATTAAAGAAGAGGATGAAGAAATGGGAATCCCAGATCCATGCGGAGTGAAAGATGAAGATACTGAGGAGAAAATAGGTTTGTGGAAATTAAGTGTTTACAGTCATATAAACTGACATTGGATGAGTCAAATGAGTGGCCTAATTATACTGAAGCTGCATGGATTTAAACTTTTTATAGCAAACATTCACAGGCCGAAGATATCTCAATTCAGTGCATTATGTTCTTATTTTGGTGATTCATTACTATTTAACTAAACCAGTCGACTAAAATCTTATAATATTTAGTATGGGTCATTCCCCGAAATCAGTGCCTTTTCCACTTAAAACAAATAAAATGTGTTTAATCAACATTTTATAAATATCCATGAAATGAAGACACCTTAAAATGACAATAAACTCTATTGTACTATCTCAGGTTATGTGATGTATTATTTTATGACAATTTTTTTCTACCACGTTTTGGTATTTTTGTCAACTCTGTTACCGACACTAACATTACTGTAGTAATTCTGTAGTTGTAATTAGGGTGTCCACCCTTTTGCAACCCTAGTTTTAATTAGAACCTTGTGATAGTTTTCACATAAATTAGCAGCATTTTAATCCCTCTTCTCAATGGGATTGTTTCAAATGTTGGATATTGTAAATATTTTTATATTTGTAATTCACCAATTTTGGAGGACGACCACATGTTAATTAAGAAAAAAACAAAAAAAGTAATCTCACTTAATCTTTTAACACTTGCACTCTTTACAAAACATGCTTTTTTTATTTATTAAAAAAATAGAGCCTCTAACACTAGTGTGTTCTATTCCTTTTCTATTCTATGTACTTGTAATTTTTTAAATGATACTCTAACAATAACGTTCTCAATTCTATTTATATTCTTTCGACTTTTCTTTCTTTAAAAAAAAGACCCTCTATAACACTAATGTTCTCTATTCCTTTTCTATTTCTATCTACATATTTTCTTTATTGAATACTACGTGTACTGCGTTAGGCTAACCGAGACTTGTCACAGCACTTGCGTATTATTGCTCTTTTGTTGATTTTGATTGCTTCTGTTGTCCTCATTTGTAAGTTGCTTTGGATAAAAGCGTCTGCTAAATGACTAAATATAATGTAAATGAGTGCTGGAGCATGTGAAGGCTTTGGAGTTGGTAGTGTTGCCATAGATACACATAATTCAGCTCGGAGTAGAATGTCACGTTGTAATCTCGGAATTACAGTAATTACGGCTGGATTTATCTCTCTCCTAACGAGCTGATGATCTCATTCAATAAGGGAGACATGCACAATGCGCATAGCAGGTGAACCCCAGGACCGAAATTGGGAACCACACTGTTCTAAACGATCGTTATCTTACTACAGCAGTTTTCTAGATTTGATGCCATTGACATCAGAATTGCAGAATTAGATTTAAGTTATTTAATGTCTTAAATCATTTTTGACCATTTATTATGTTAATTTTAGACCTGATGCCGGTGAAAGAGGAAAGCCAAGAAATTAATGAAGTGGAGGAGAAACATCATGATTTCACCAGTGGAGAAAAATCCTTTAGTTGCACGGAGACAAAGAAGAACTCCCCCAAAAAACAAAAAATAACTCTGAAAACAAGATCTAAAAGAAGTTTTACTTGCTCTCAATGTGGAAAAAGTTTCTTGCATAAAGGTCACTTTAATAGGCACATGAGAATTCATACCGGCAAGAGCCCTTTCACCTGCAAACTTTGTGGAAAGAGCTTCTCACTGAAGGGAAACCTTAATTACCAAAAAAAATAAATCCATTCTGGAGAGAAGCCTTTCGAATGCTCTCAGTGTGGAAAATGTTTCAGAATAAAACAATCTCTTAATTGCCACATAAGAATTCACATTAGAGATAACGGTTTTATCTGCCATGAGTGCGGAAAGAGGTTCAGATTAAATAAAAGCCTTAAGAGTCACATGAGAGTTCACACCGGAGAAAAGCCTTACACGTGCAATCACTGCGGAAAGAGTTACGCTCAAAAAGGAAACCTTAATATTCACGTTCGACTACACACTGGAGAGCGGCCTTTCGTTTGCCCTCAATGTGGAAAGGGTTTCATACATAAAGGAAATCTGAAGAGTTACATAATACTTCACATTAGAAAAACACCTTACACGTGTCTTCAGTGTGGAAAGATATTCACTTATCAGAGAGACCTGAAACTTCATTCACACATTCATTCTGAGCTCAAACTGCGGTTTTCGGAGTGTGGCAAGACTTTTGCAGACAAGATCAACTTCTCAAATCATCTGCACATTCACACGGTAGGAAGGCTGTTTAACTGCAATCGCTGCAATAAAACATTTCTTTTGCAGTCTCACTTAGAGATACACATGAAAAGCCACACTGACCAGAGAACTTATTTGTGTTCTTTGTGTGGAAAGGCTTATAAATGGCTTGGCAATTTTAAATAACACCAGAAAATGCATGCTGGTGTGATTGCTTGTGTCAGAGTGAGCCACTTGAAAAAAATCCATCCTGGAGAAAAAACAGACAAGGACTCAAATATTGCAACGCCTTTGACTACTTCAGAAACTTCAAAAACAGAAGGGGTGCATCCTGGAGAGAAGCTATACAGCTGCGCTTCATGTGGGATGAATTTCAGCACAAAAATTTATCTGCTGGCTCATGAGAAAAGACACCGTCCAAAATAGCCATAAAGAGAACTCATCTTCAGGTGGATGGACTCAAATTAAAGTGGTCATATGATGGGATTTCAAGTTTTGCTTTCTCTTTGGAGTTTTACAAGCTGATTGTGCATAGATAAAATATCCCTAAAGTTGCAAAGACTGAAGTCTCAAAACCAAAGAGATATTCTTTATCAAAGTTAAGACTCTGTCACACCCCCTAAAACGGCTTATTCAAACACGCCCCACATGTCTACGTCATGATGTAAAAATATTTGCATTAGGCGTGGTTTCAGTAAACGCAGTAGTGTTGATGCAGCCGTGTCAGGGAGATGCTGTGTGTTTCTAGGCGAAAGCAAAAGCACTTTATTTGGCTGTACGAAAGTAGATGCATTTAGGAATCATTAAGATTATTTGCAACAAGACCGCAACGCATTTTATGGACGACTGTTTCGTAAACATATGATATTGATGATATTACGCAGCACCTGAAAGTAGTCCCCAGCTATATCATAACTAGTTACACATAGGCATGTAGATATATCTATGTAAAGCAGAGTGTACAGCGCGTCAGAAATCGTCTTAATCGCGGCTTGTTTGCAAACACATACGAGCATCATCACTGTGTCTGTCACGTGACTCTGTTCCTCTTTCGGGCTTGAACTGATGGTAAAACTAAGGACATTATTAAATGTCTTTCCTGTAATTTTGAAAGCTGAAGTTCACGCTTATGGAAAGGGGAGTTACCTTTCCGATGCAGCTTGTGGTGTTCGGCCAATCACAATGCACTGTGCCAGTTGGCCAATCAGAGCAGACTATGCTTGTCGGAAGGAGGGACTTTGTAGAAAACGAAGCGTTTTAGAGAGGCGGGGCATAGAGAACCTACAATAATGTACAGTATTTGAAATATGTGTTTTTTTAACATTAAAGCATAACAACATATTCTGTTACACCAAATAGTGATCCTTAAAAAAGCATCATATGTCCCCTTTAAGATGCACCGAAAGATGGCATTTCTCCCAAATGTCATTTGATGCCAGTTCTACAGAGGAAGAGGTCAAACTATACTGAACAAAATTATAAATGCAACACTTTTGTTTTTGCTCCCAGTTTTCATGAGCTGAACTCAAAGATCTAAGACTTTTTCTATGTACACAAAAGGCCTATTTCTCTCAAATAATGTTCACAAATCTGTCTAAATGTGTGTTAGTGAGAACTTCTCATTTGCCACATTGAGATAATTAATCCACCTCTCAGGTATGCATATCAAGATGCTGATTAGACAGTATGATTATTGCACAGGTGTGCCTTAGGCTGGCCTCAATATAAGGACACTCTAAAATGTGCAGCTTTATCACACAGCAAAATGCCACAGATGTTGCAAGTTTTGAGGTAGTGTGCAATTGGCATGCTGACTGCAGGAATGTCCACTAGAGCTGTTGCCCGTGAATTTAATGTTAATTTCTGTACCATAAGCCGTCTCCAAAGGCGTTTCAGAGAATTTGGCAGTACATCCAACCGGCCTCACAACCGCAGACCACATGTAACCTCACCAGCCCAGGACCTCCACATCCAGCATCTTCACCTCCAAGATCGTCCGAGACCAGCCACCCGGACAGCTGCTGCAACAATCGGTTTGCATAACGAAAGAATTTCTGCACAAACTGTCAGAAACCATCTCAGGGAAGCTCATCTGCATGCTCGTCGTCCTCATCAGGGTCTCGACCTGACTGCAGTTTGTCGTCGTAGCCGACTTGAGTGGGCAAATGCTCATGGGATGCCAGTTGATGATGGAGGAGGGTAATTAGAAAACTGCTGATAATACTGAGGACCAGACAGACTGAAAAACCGCGATACACATAGGAAATGACATTGGCTCCAGATCAAACATTCAGATTTTGACATTCAGATCAAAATTTTCAAAAATGTATAAAGTGTATTGCTATGTTGTATTCATGCTCCTAGGTTAAAGTAGCTTAGTTACAACTCCTTAGTACTGTAGTGAGGCTCCAATTACTTGGATTTAGACATATCAATGTATCACTGCCTTAATGTTTTCCAAACCCTTGCATGTTAGGTATCAAAATGACTGTATTCTGGTTCCCAGATTAATGGTGTATATCACCATAACTTGCACCAAACTCCTTTTACCATACTTTGACTTAATATTGGACAAATCCTCCAGACTACCATAAACTATGCAAGTAAGGTGTTGCGTGAGACAAAGGAACCTCTCCCGCTCAAAATTCACACCTCTACGTTGGTCAATCTGACAAAGATGGGTGTGACCAGGGACCGTTAAAAGGCCCAACCCAAATCCATCATTGCTCATTCCCTTTGAGACGCACTCTCCAAGACTCATCACCCTTGAGTCTGACCTTCTGGCAGTTTTTATCCTCAAGGAACTTTGTTGATTCACTGTGAACTCTCCAAACTTCAGAAGAACCTGAAGAAAGCCTTCAGCTCACTCCTACTGAACTCATCAAGAACCTCTGTTGCCTACCGCATCCGGACTCTTGGTCAGGAACTAAGCCAATACAAGTAACCGTTTCCAACTATTTAGATGCGTGTCTAAGTTTGGGCCCTTTGTCAAGTTGATTTTTGATTCTCTGGTGATTTTCACTAGGTTGTGGGTAATTGATGCTAAATACTGCCATTCTTTTTTGTCCTCTCCCTTTCTTCACTTTCCTTCATTCTGTATAAATGTGTGTTGCTTAGTCTAGTTGTGTATTAGCTGTAGTTTCATTTATTAAATTCATTATATTTTCAATGGATTGCCTCTGTGTGCTGCTCACAATTTGGTGTCACTGAATGTTGATCTTGCTACATGCTAAGTTAATGCTAGTACTGTATGAAGTAGGAAAGTTATTCTTTCTTCACCAGGAAAATAATCTTTCCTAGAATTGATAAACGCTTATACTGTCGGTAGACAAACAGATTAAATCATTGTAATATTGATTCTGCAACGGTTAATTCTAAGATCTGATCTAAATATTCATAAATAATTCATAAATAATTATTAATTGTATATATTTACCTTTCGAGCTAACTTGCAACAAATATTTTTTGGGTTAAACAAACATAACCTGTAGCAACAAGCATGTTACCTTCAACAGATGACCTAAGAATATGTTGCCAATACCTTAAAAGCTTATCCGACACATTCTCAATAACACCAGATAGAATTAAGAAAAACATGTTTCCAATTCAGCTAGAACTTTAGAACCAAGCATGTTTTAAATAACGAACGGATTGCTATGGAACAAGAATATTCCCAATAATACAGCTATAACTTAAGAACAAGCATGTTCCCAATAACGGCCAGGTAGCTTAAGAACAAGCATGTTCCCAATATGACTACGGCTTTTAAAACAAGCATTTTCCATTACAACCAGATAGGTCTGGGACAAGCGTGTTCCCGACGATACAACAATAACTAAGAACAAACATGTTCCCAGTACAACCAAGAGCTTAAGACAAGCATGTTTCCAATATGACTAGACAGAACAAGCGTGTCTGATACCGGAGCAGAATCAATGCTGAAATGAAGGCTAAATCCGAACTGGAAAATTCTGCCTTTGGAAGACACATTAAAAGGAACGAAAGCACCTTGACATGTCAAATACAATGTTAGCCTTACTTCATGCCTCCTGAGATAACTTAATTTGGTCGATATTTAAAGGCAAAATAATGTATCCTTCGCTGCCTTGATACCAACAATCCTGTGTGGTTGAGCAAAATAAAGAAGGTGTCTCAATGTATTTCTAGCGAGTAATCAGTATTACTAATGAAATATCCGCTTAGTTATCAAAAAAGCTTGTTCTAGTTTGTTCTATATCACTAAACCGCTAAGCTGCCTCAGAAGCATGTCCGATATCAGTTTCATGACCTTCATGAACAAACGCTGCCTGCGAAGTCATTGGCTGAAAAGCAGCAAAGCAGCATGTCTGCAGCCAAGGTTTTCAGATGCAGACAACTTTAACCGAACAACGACCGTTACCATTTCTCTTGGAGCTGCGCTGCAGAAGAAATGTAATTTGCACCATGGTCATTATTTTCTGCTGCTTATATCTGAGCTGTAAGTACTATAAAATAAATGCAACTTGACTAGGATAAATAGGACATAACGCATAGTTTCTGCCAATCTCATGTTAATCTTGAGAACCTTTAGTGTAGTATTGTCACAAATCAGGCCTCTGTGGCTCTCTGATCACCGCCAGAGGGCCCCATATCCTGAGTACTAGCTTTCGTGGACTCGACATTTCCTCGACATATAGGACATTTCCTATACACCCCGTACCTGGGACTGATTACTGGCACAGGTGTTTCCCCTCAGCTTCCTCATATAAGCTGCATCCAGACTTTTAGTCTTTGCGAAGTCTTGTTTTGCCACGGCTAACATCTCTGAGCATTTATCTCCTACCTATTTGATCTCTCGTTTATTATCTTGGACAGTTTCACCTATTATGATTCTCTGGCGCCTGCCCCGACCCTCGCTCTGTTACTGTTTACTCTTCTGGACTGTCCCTGTTGTTTCTGTCACGTTGATTGATCTCTGCTTGTTTGACTCTGCTATTTTTCCTATTAAAAGTTGCAAATGAATCCGCACGCATCTGACCCATCATTACAGAAGACTTCGCCAAACAAGGATCCAGCAGCTCTTTATCAGCTTACCACCGAGGTTTCTGCCCAAGCCTCCATGTTAGCATCTCATCATCAACAGCTGCAACGACTCAACTCGCTCACGGAATAAATGGTAAAGACACTAAAAGCCCATACTCAGGCAGCCACAGTTTCCTCTGAATCAGAACCCATGCAGAATGGTTTCACTTGCCTCACCAATGAAGAAAGAATGAGAAGAATCCGGAATCATTTCTGTCTCTACTGTGGTCTATGCGGCCATCTGAGAGCCTCCTGTCCTACCCGTCCAGCCGCTCGAAGTTCCACTACGGTGAGTTCCACTCTTGATTCTATTAACAGTCTAGAAGTTCCCATTGCTCTAATGTCTAATGGTAAATGCACGGAGACCGTAGCTATGATAGATTCGGGGGCTGCAGGTAATTACATTGACATAAGGTTTGCCAACACTCATAATCTCCCTCTTGTTCCATGTGAATCCGGGGTGGCAGTAGCAGCCTTAGTTGGACTTCCTTTTGGTACAGGACAGGTCATGTTCATTATCAAGGATCTATGTCTCCGAACTGGCATACTACACATGGAGACCATTCGCCTATTCGCCATAGACTCTCCTCAGAATCCCATCATCATTGGTCTGCCTTGGCTGGAAAGACACAACCCCCAAATTTCATGGACAACTAGGCAAATACTACAATGGTCTGTCTCCTCCCAGCAGAATTGTTTGTTCACAAACCTATCGCACACCTTTCCATGACCAACCCAGATAAAAGATGATTCACCGATTCCGGGAGTACCTTCTGAGTACCATGACCTCATTGACGTTTTCAGCAAGACCAAGGCCTCACAACTTCCTCTGCACCGACTCCGTGACTGCGCTCTCGATATTCTCCCAGGATCAAGCCCATCTAGAGGTAGGGTTTTCCCTCTATCGCAACCAGAATCTGAGTCCATGAAGGCATATATTGAGGAAGAGCTGTCAAAGGGGTTTATTAGGCCATCCACCTCACCTGGGTCAGCTAGCTTTTTCTTTGTCAAGAAGAAAGTGGGAGGTATTCGACCATGCATTGATTACCGCAGTCTCAATGATATAACGGTCAAATTCTGTTACCCTCTACCTCTAGTCCCAGCAGCTCTGGGGCAACTTCGCACTGCTAAATATTTCACCAAGCTCGACCTTCGCAGCGCCTACAATCTGATTCGCATTCGGGAGGGAGACGAGTGGAAGACAGCTTTCTCAACAACGTCTGGGCACTATGAATATATCGTTATGCCGTTCGGATTGGTCAACAGTCCTTCAATATTCCAAGCTTTCATTAACAATGCTTTCCGTGACATGTTGAACAAAGGGGTCATAGTCTACATTGATGACATCTTGATTTATTCGGATACCCTGGACTCACATGTGCAGCAAGTGCGGGCAGTGCTTCGGAGGCTCATTGATAATCAAATTTATGCCAAGATTGAGAAATGTGAGTTCCACCAGACAGTTACATCTTTTCTTGGTTACATCATTAGCGCTGAGGGTGTAGCTATAGATAACAAGAAAGTAGAATCTGTGCTCAACTGGCCTCAACCCACTGCGGTAAAGGAACTACAGCACTTCTTGGGCTTTGCTCATATCTATAGACGTTTTTATAGTCACTCAATTTGTGACTTCAGTACCATTGCAGTGCCTCTCACCTCCATGCTAAGAGGAAACAAACAACGTCTACTCTGGTGACCATCTGCCACCATGGCATTCCAACAGCTAAAGGAACGTTTCACCTCCACGCCCAAAATAATGTATCCTTCGCTGCCTTGATACCCACAATCCTGTGTGGTTGAGCAAAATAAAGATGGTGTTTGAAGTTATTTCTAGCGAGAAATCAGTATTAGTAATGAAATATCCGCTTAGTTATCAAAAAAGCTTGTTCTATTTTGTTCTATATCACTAAACCGTTAAGCTGCCTCAGAAACATGTCCAATATCAGTTTCATGACCTTCATGAACAAACGCTGCCTGCGAAGTCATTGGCTGAAAAGCAGCAAAGCAGCATGTCTGCAGCCAAGGTTTTCAGATGCAGACAACTTTAACCGAACAACGACCGTTACCATTTCTCTTGGAGCTGCGCTGCAGAAGAAATTATTTCGTTTGCACCATGGTCATTATTTTCTGCTGCTTAAATCTGTGCTGTAAGTACTATAAAATAAAGGTGACTTGACTAGGTTAAACAGGTGTAAAAATAAACTACATAACACATAGTTTCAGCCAATCTCATGTTCATCTTGAGAACCTTTAGTGTAGTATTGCATCATTCACATCTCCGAAGAGTCGGAGTTTAATCTGGTATATAAAAGAAAGATACAGCTCTCCATTCTCTCCGCAAACAGCCGAGCTCCACGAGGCAAGCCGTGGGCGGATCTGAAGAGTTTTCATTTTGTTTTTTAATTTGGCCAGCGGCTATGAAAACATGAATGATAATTTATAGTAATGCGGCGTTGTCACCCTTTCTATGTGAAAAACAGTCAAATAATTTAACTTGAATGTCGTAAAGTATCTTGCTCGAGACAAGAGACACTGTTTCTCAGACGGCAGCGTACGGCAGCATACATGTAAGTGTTGAAATACTTGTTCGTAGATCTGTTGTTTAAATTATTTACTTGCTGTTAGGAAGGAATACTTCGTTTCCTACCTATTTCTATTCTGCATTTTCGTTGAGGTTTATATTCTTGATTGCACTTACTGGTAATTATAATAATTTGCGTCTCCATTGCTCCTTGGGCAAAGTGTCAGTTTCGTCTTGAGCTATTAGCACTCCTTTAGGCTATTGGCTGGGCTAATCAGAAGACCGACGACTTTTTCCTTTGCGACTTTAAGCGAGCAACACACTTAAGTGTAATTTCTATTTTCCCTCAGACACTTCTCCTTTGATGTAAGAAAATATGATGAGGACGTTGAAGATCTTGATGAAGATGTTTATTGCAGTAACAAAGTACATGTTCACAATCATAAATTTGCCATTAAAACATTTATGTAAACAGTAAATATACTTGATTAGTTGATTAATATATGAACTGAAAGATGAATATTAAAGTTATTTATTAAATGGAAGTTTTCACCAAACATTTAACCATATTTTGATGCACAGTATTTTCTATGAAATGTATACATGTACATATGCATGTATGCACACACACACACACCTTTCTCTTAGTCTAACTAACACATTATCATAACGTCCTATTTTTTGTAAACGTTTAAGTTTAGGGTGCTTAGGAACATGGGACAAACTTAACATCCTGGCCAAACTAGCCCACTGGCCTCTGACCATCATGGCCTCCTAATCATCCCCATACACTGATTGGCTTCATCACTCTGTCTCCTCTCCACCAATAAGCTGGTGTGTGGGGGGTGTTCTGGCGCACTATGGCTGCCGTCGCATCATCCAGGTGGATGCTGCACATTGGTGGTGAATGAGGAGATAGCCCCCTTACTATGTAAAGTGCTTTGAGTGTCTAGAAAAGTGCTATATAAATGAAACAAATTATTATTATTATTAACCTACAGGAATAATGTCTGTAACTCATAACCAGAGGATAAAAGCAATCCAGCACATACTGGTCAATTAAGGCAATTCATTCTACAGAAGAAATCATTAAAGGACATCAACTTGAGATAGTCATCACTGATAATATATATAACTAAAAATTATGTAGAAACTTTAATTTTCTGTAAAGCTGTTTTGCAATGATGAGCTATACAAATGAATTAATTTGAAATTAATTATGAATCAAATGGACACCAACCTGTTAGTTGCTTAGCATCCTTGATTTCGCTTACTTTAAATAAATAATGCAGAATAAATATTTATGTTACTAATTTCACATAACCCTATTACAGCAGTACAATCAATCTCCTCTCATTTCACTACTGTTGCTTTTCACGTTTTAAAGTGCATTATTAGTGTAATTACATTTGTAGTACTTGTTGTTGTGCTGTAGTACATATGTAAAACTTTAAATTCATCTGACCGCTCTAACACCTTAAATACCGATGAGTTCAAAACAACAACAACCCTCGCAGCAAAACACTAGCCTGGCGCAGCATTATGACGCCACAACACATATCAAAATAAAAGTATTGTTCTTATATTACGGGATAAAACTACCACTAGGCTGCTGCTGCTGCTGCTACTACTACTACTGATAATAATATTAATAAAAATGATGTAATTAACAAATGATTAATTCCAATACTACAAAACGTACATTTAATTATACTTAAATAATGTAAATATATATATACTGAGTGGAGTCTTGCTTGTTAGTATTTTCACATCGTTGGATGGATGACATTTGTATTTTAATGTTCATTTCAGCAGATAAAATAATTCCGTGACCTTTATTTCATTGTCAATATAATATGGAAACAGCGTACGAACAAGACTTTTATAATGACGCGTGTAGACGTCATAACTCTGCGCCAGTGTGTGCTGGGTGTCGGCTGAGACATAGACATATAAATACCTAGACGCCTCATTGGCCGCTTTGAGCCGTTGCTGCGATACGTCAACGCGTCCGCCATATTGGAGCGGGCAAGAGTTCCATTTAAACAAATGCAACGAACAGGGAGAGCTGCGGTTTTTCTGGATAAAAATGACAACGTTTGTTTTATCAACTGATATTAGTGGTTTATGATCTACGTGGTGTACAAAAAATCTCCAGTTGCTTAAAATCGCGATAGTTAAACTAGATAGTTACATTTATTTAATAAGGAATTGCAAAAGCTCACACTTGTGTAAATTAAATCTTCACAAAAAGTATTTTCTGTGTTTAACCTCACCATTTTTACTTTTCGTTCCTTTGAAATATTTCAAAAACAAATGCCCATCTTAAAGCAGTAATTTACCAAAATTGAGAAATGGAACAAACTAACATACAAATCACACGGGCAGGCTTCTTTCTATACATTTATAGCACTAAAATGATGCAATTATTTACAAGTACATACACCAAAACAGACAATAACAAAGAGAACTGATAGCTTTATGAAAATACATATGTGATTTGTTACAACAACAGTTCAGCAAATATATTTGTAATATAGTATAAAGTAAGATGTAATAGTAAATAATATATGTATAGTTGTATAACTATAATAATAATTAAGAATAGCATTCAATACAAATTTAGTAGTACAAGAATATAATAGCATACTAATTGATTGATAATAGCTAACTGTATAATAATAATAATACTACATTAAAATGTAATATCAAATAGTATTTAATATCAATTGCAAAATGATATAGACAATAAACAGGTAAATAGCAAGTAATTAATAGTACAATAAGTAATAAAATAATAACAACATTAAAAGCTATATAATAACTATAAATCATCTATAATCGCTAATCCTTTGTAGGGTTGCAGAGTGCAAGAGCTAAAATCCTTTGAACAAAACTACTTTGCAGAGCTTTTTTCTCGAGTTGCCACTCTGTAGTTGAAGTGTGTTCAGTTTGGCAATGTGGTGCATCCTTAGTTTGTGGAAAACAGACACAACTGAAGACAAGAGAGAAAATGATGGTTGTCAATTCCAAATTGTGTTTCCTCAATGTGGTCCTTGAGACAAAACACATCCTCTGAGCCAATCTCTGCTCGGACAAGTTGACTGATCAAGGACACTTTGACGGCTTTCCCAGAGGGTGACTGGCGAATAAACCGCTCAGCTGATCTGACCACCTTCACTGTGCCTTCAGAAGGAATCATCAGTCCTCCATTGTTTTCAGTGTAAGCAAGTGGTAGCTCTGATCAAATGATGCAGATACAGCATTTGTCACCAAGCTAGCACGGCACACATCACAGGACAGCTTCCTCAAAATATGACGAACCCTGAAATGTACACAAGGGCATTGTCCACAAGGCTCCCAAGACGGGTTGGCAGGTAGCTGTGGTCACACACAAGTGCAGAGAGGTTTACAAAAGGGGATGGAAGGTCTTCAGATTCTTGCTGCTAGAGTCGATGACATCTCAACAGGCGATAGGGACACAGTTTCATTCTGTTCTACCACATTTCCTGAAATGCTTGGTGAGACACCGCACGGACCATGAGGTGGTGGAAAATGCCCTGGAACTGGCCTGCAGTAGGATTGTTATTCCAGCCTCCTAAAACAAACACACAGACACATTCACAACACTTAAGGAATAGTTCACCCAAAATTTGCTGGCTCAAGGTCTGCATTTACAGTCACACCAGAGGTGTTAAACTGGGATTAGGACTTGGTTTTCTGCAGACCAGTCAAGTTCTTCCACACTGACTGAATCAATCATTTATCTTTGATTCTTGTCTTATACACAGAGACACTGTCATGTTAGAATAGAAAAGGGTTCTGTCCAAACTGTTGATATAAAATTAGAAACACACAATTTCCTAGAATATCATTTTATGCTTAAACATTAAGATTTGTACTCATAGAAATTACTAAAGTAGTCAAACCTTTCATTAGAAGGGGCGACTCAATACTTTTAAATATAGTGTAATATATATATCTTGGCCTCGGTGGAGTAGCAGGTAGGTAAACGAGGAGATCGTGGAGTAGTAGGTAGGTAAACGAGATCGTGGAGTAGCAGGTTTGTAAACGAGGAGATCGTGGAGTAGCAGGTTTGTAAACGAGGAGATCGTGGAGTAGCAGGTAGGTAAACGAGGAGATCGTGGAGTAGCAGGTTTGTAAACGAGGAGATCGTGGAGTAGCAGGTAGGTAAACGAGGAGATCGTGGAGTAGCAGGTTTGTAAACGAGGAGATCGTGGAGTAGCAGGTTTGTAAACGAGGAGATCGTGGAGTAGCAGGTAGGTAAACGAGGAGATTGTGGAGTAGCAGGTTTGTAAACGAGGAGATCGTGGAGTAGCAGGTATGTAAACGAGGAGATCGTGGAGTAGCAGGTAGGTAAATGAGGAGATCGTGGAGTAGCAGGATAGTAATTCAAAGAAAGGCAGTAGAGCTTGGGTGAGACAAAGACACAGGCATTTAAGAGTAAAACTGCATGGGTGTTTTAAAGCAGGATTTGAATTAATTATGCATTTAATACTGATATGTGCACTTTTCAGATGATTTTTAAATATATTCGCAAATTTCAGAAATCCTTACCTGATGCCCTGATAGAATTGAAGAGGAGCTCCAAGTGGTCCTGGCTAAATCGATAGGTGCAGACATATCGCTGAAATTGTAGCAGCTCAGGAATCAACAACATGAGGGTATCAATGTTGATGATGAACCCCATGACAGACAGGTACCTTCAAAGAAAATGTTTTTCAATACGTCTGTATTGTCAATATGGCAAAATCAAAATACTCCAAAGGTAGCATTGTGTAATTTTGCTCACTGAAAGCAGTAAATGGACTTGATCAGACAACACAGGGTGACAGGCTAGGGCAGTGACCAATAGATGACTATAATACTTGAACTTTTCTCCATTGAAAGATCAGTCAACAAGACTGGTAACGGACAATGATACATTAATTGTAAAATCCAAAATGTTTGGGGCTTTCAGGAAAACATTCAGGATGGCTCCCAAGAAGCCACCCACTGCAATGTCCCTGGTTGGTAACTGCATTTTCAGAGTACATAACGATATAAAATGTAAAGTGAATACTGCAAAATTACTGCATGCTCCTTAAGAGTGTAAATTAGTTTAGGGTTAGGATCATTTAAGTAAATTATTTATCTCTAGGCCATTAAGCTAACTAAGAACAATATTAGAACAGAACTGGGAAGGTCTGAAACATATGAACATAGTGCCATACTTACCATTCTGCGACCTGTATGAACTGAAAATACTGAACATAGAAGAATACCAAAAAAAAAACTGTCAATGGAAAGATCAGAACAAAGGAACAGAGCATCATATGAACGTATGATGCCATGAACTTGTGAACTCTTCACGAACATAAACTTCACTATTTTAAATGACCTCTTTGATTGGTGAAGGAGTGTGCCATCTTTCATCACCAAACTGATCAAATATTCCCTGGCTCTCAATAAGAACTCTACTCTATCACTCCAATTCCAAGCAGCCAGCGGCCTTTTGAACCCTTTGGCACGTGGATTGCGGATGTTCATTATGTCAAAGAGCCTGTCAATCATCTAAAAACAAATATTTGCATTAAATGAAAGCATTTTATTTATAACCATGTTTGCAGATAGTACTACCTCAATGAATTCAGCTGTTGCTTCACAGTGTTTGAACTCTGGATAGCCAAGGTCTCGCAATGTGCGCAGAGCTACTGTCACTGAGCGACTGAGTGTCTGTGCAGCCAAGGACACTTTCATCTTCTGGGAATCGAAAAATATGTGCTTGCCTGTTAACTTGTTGGCTGCATGCAGTCCATCTTTGATTTGAATGTCATTTAACTGAACAATGTGTGTCCAGCTGATCTGGCCAATACTGCTCTTTATAGGACTGTAAGCCTGCAACATATTCCGTGCCAGCTTCAACATGTGGCAGGCATCCATCATTACGAACACATTCTCACCAGTCACTGGATGTGAGAAAAAAGTCTTTAAGGGCTCATGCGGGTTTGCCTTTAACTGGCACCCAAGCTGGGTGCACATACTAATATTGAGGCATGTCCATCCATTGTGATGCAGAGTACCCTTATGCCACGCTCATGCAGCTCCTCCAACGCATGCAGAATTAACACCTTCTGCATATCTGGTGACAGAGTGTTGGTGAGGTAGTAGGAAATTGGAGCCTTCCAATGTCCTTGTAAACCAACCACCATGAAAACAAGAGCCTCTGTGGCAACTAGTGTTGTCACGATACTGGAATTTCTAACTTCGATACGATACCTTGAAAAATATCGATATTCGATACCATTTTCGATACCAGGGAGAGAAAAAAACTGCCACAACATTAAGGGGGTCAATTATTATTATTTCTTTTTGATAAATATAACATGACAATGAGGTATATTTTACATGAACAAAATGTCTTGAGGTAGTGCACTTGTTCAAGGTGTAGTGTCTAGTGTAGGTTGTGAGTGTGTTGTTTTTGTTGCAGGTCGAGTCTCATCTTCTTTCTGGTGCTACAAGAAAATGCCAAACTTTAATAAAACATTTATTTTATTTTATTTTTGACCACACTTTTAAAATGAACTGAACTATCTAACTAATCGTAGAACTTAAGTTAATGGTAATAGATATTTGTTAACGTTAGTTAACATGAATAAACAATGATAAATACTTCCAAAACATTTATTAATCTTAGTTAAAAGTATATTTAAACTAACATTTACTAATACATGTACTAATTAAAATCCAAAGTTCTATCTGTTAATATTTTTTTTCATTGGACCAGAGCGAACATGATCCGTTGTATTTTTATTACCTACTGTTATCAAAGATTAAAATATACTGTAGCAAATGCATTGCTCATCGTTCATAAATGCTGGTTAATACATAATATTATTTTATGAACAGATTTTAATGCCGGATTCACATATCATCATAAAACGCATGCGCATCACACGCGAAAACAATGCTCACTGGATCGACATGAAGACAAATTGCAGAATTTAAGTAATACTTTTTAATGAAGTTAAATGAGCACAAGTTAATTTACATTTGACAACAGTTAAAGTATTTAAAGATTCACAGTTAAAGATTCCTCAGTCAGATTATATTAACTTTAATAATTACGGTGAAAAACGAGACAACACTCATATCAGGTTTGATCGCGCGCGCCGCGCCGGACCGGTTAACTTCCGGTCTGTGTTTGTATATCGGGCTGTTAGTGGCTCCGGCTACAAACACAGTTAAAGTGATTAGTAATGAAGTTGGGCTCAGGTTGTTGTGCTGTGGGATGTGTTTCACATACATACATTTATTTGAGGCGACCCACCACAATATCAAAACTTTTCCAAAAGGCTTTGTTGAATAACATGAGCACGTAATGCATGTTTAAAAATTAAAACGAGGCGCAGGTGTTTTTATATCACTGTATTTTGAAGGAACACTTTAGGACATGTCTTTAGGAAATGTTTGATGTCATTTCATTTCATCTTGCATGTTATATGTCTGATAAAGCAGCGTTTTGTACGCTCAGTTTACAGCCGTCACAGGCGCAAACCTCTAACGTTAACATTACGTTATTTCTCCCGCTTTTAAGCGTCTCCTGCTGACAGAGTTGATTTGCATTTTTAAGAAGTCCGTCCAAGTAGTAATCGCTGCATCTCAGTCCGTCTGATTTAAGAAGCAAACATATTTAGCTTGTTAGAAACAAGCACTTCGCTATCTTTATATTCACTTCACTTTTGCTACTTAACCAGAGCGAATCGAGACGAGACACGTGACAGGCACTGCGGTCACGTGGTGTGTTTGTCAACGCGCCTTTGGAGAGAAGTGAAAGTGACAGCTCGGCTAGGATCGGAGTATCGATACTTGGAAATTAGTATTGGTACCGTTCAGATATTTCAGTATCGATACTTATCGAAATATCGATATTTTTGACAACACTAGTGGCAACATCTGTTTCGTTCATACCATCCCCCATGTCAACAAATCCAGACATTTTCTGTGTCTGAGGATTGTACTGAATGTGTTTCTTTATAGCCATGGCATCCAACATCAGAGTTACACATCCATATTTAGCTGGGTCTTCCTCTTGACGTCTTTTCAGCATGTCCAACATCATCATGTTGAGGCCAGGCTTGGCATCCACAGAACTCATCCACCTTAATAAAATGAAAAATTTGTTATTTAATGTATTTTGTAAAAGTGCAATGAATGAAATTAAGAATACCTCTGTAATGTATGTGGATGTGGGAGGCCAAGATGAAGAGACTTCCTCAAATAGTTATAGGCTTTTGGACCATGTAAATGAAGAGTGAGGGCAAACTCCCTCTGTTCTTTTGTGTACTCATGGCCCTTTTTTGACAAGAGGTCTACCGGAAGATCTGAAATTAATTTAGAACAGACTAACTAGTACATTTACATTTATGCATTTAGCAGACGCTTTTATCCAAAGCGACTTACAGTGCATTCAGGTTATACATTTGTATTGTCAGTATGTGTGTTCCCTGGGAATCGAACCCACAACCTTTGCGCTGCTAACGCAATGCTCTACCCACTGAGCCACAGGAACACTAGTACTAGCTCTTCCCATTAAAAATAAAAAAACAGTCTAAAAATAAGATGAAATTATTTTCATTTTACCAGAGTAGAAACTGAGTCTCTCTTTCAGATCTTCATTTATGAGGTTCTTTCCCTTCAGATCCTCTAGAAGATCGCGCACAGTTTTCTTTGCCCTCCGTTCCTTCACATTCCTCAACTCTTGCTCCAGACTCTTCAGCCAAGGCTTCACATAATCTGGTCTTTAAACCAGTGGGAGATGCAGGCAATGCATAGGAGTGGTCCTATTAGAGAAAATAATGAAAATATTTTGAGTAATGTTAATTTCACATGAAACACCGCCTCGATCAGCTGTTTGGTGCATAACTAGTACAATGTTCTGTCAGCCGGCTTGCATTCTTAAACATGCTGGTGTTGAATATGCTTCTCTGGCTGACGCTGATGCTGACACACACAGACACAGACACACAGACAGACACACACACACACACACACGAGGGGTGATGAGGTTAAAGGACTATTCTCATCATAATTATCTTATCATTTACGCAGACCCTTTCCATCCCAGATGTGTAAGACTTGTTGATTTGAACACAAATATTAGGATTTTAGAGTTTTTAGAAGAGTAGGTTGATAGAATGGAAGACAATTATTTTTTTTAATCTCCAGTTCATGATAAAGCGAACATTGAAAATCATACACATACCATCTGGATGAAATTATAGTAAATAAATTGCAAAACAAAATCATTTTGTGAGGGACAATTGTTTAATCTCATGACCCTCAATCCCACTGCCATCACAGTGTTTGGGTTTGTATGTATATCATTTAATGTGTGCAGGTGTATATGTCTGTGTCTGAAAACAGTGTCACAGAGAAACAGATATAATTGAATTTGACCATAGCCATAACGCTCACAGTTGTTCTAGTCTTAACTAGTACAAATACTCACATTAGGCAGAGGAGGTTCGATCTCTTGGAAATTATGAGAACAATCTACTGACCAGCTCTCCTCAGCTTTCCTTGAGGCCTCTGTTTTCCTGGATGCCACAGGCTAAAATAAATATTAAACATGTCACTAACTATTTAATGACAAGCTATCAAATCCTTATAATCCAGTGACGATAAAACCTACTCTTTGTAGATGAGGGGGGAAACTGAAGATGGATGGTTTAGCTCATCCCTTATCCTCACAATTTGACCTGTCCTGTCAAAGTCCTCCGGCTTGAAGTGTTCACTGCATAGCACAGAGGACTCGCTTGCAGAAAAACCTTCCCTTCTTAGAGCTACTTCCCACTGCCTCCTCAACTGTACGTTTTTGGAAACCTTCAATGTGTGAGAAGAGTTAGACAACGCTAGCCAGCCTAACTTACTAACGGTAGCGTTAGCTTCATGCGCAGCGAAGTAGTAACGTTAGGTTGGCATAAGAGTCAGTTTGAGAAAAACTGCAATATAAATGAATATCTCTATTACGGACAATTTAGTTTATGATATATAACGTTAATACGCTAAAACTATATAAGAAAGAATGCAAACTTTCCTATATGTCTCGACTCCCAGCTAAATAACGATATCGCTAGCTATTAATAGTCTGACTCCGACAGTCAATTACTGTCAACATAATGTTTTAATGACCAAATACAATCAGATCAGTGTCAGTCATCAACTCTTCAGTCTTACCTGTGAAAAGTAATTCCCGAAGACCTATTTTCAAGTGTGCGGCGGTTTGTACAGCACCAAGCAGCACACGACTGAGGCATTTTCTTTAGTCCACTTATGAGAATGATGGAAAAGTTGCCCGCACCAAGATGGCGGCGACGTTGACGTACGATCCAACGGCCAATGAGGCGTCTAGGTATTTATATGTCTATGGGCTGAGACAGGTTTGTGGAATTAAACCATCAGTATTTTAGGCGTTTAAATTGATTCAGAGCATTTTTATTTTTTTCTAAAGTATTTTAAATGAAGGTAACGTTAGTGTTAAATGTAGTATTTTATGTGAATGGAGCTGCATTAATGACTGTATAAACGATGTGTAAGGCACATCTAAACGAGTTGCTTAAAGAAGTTTTTTTATTATTGAATTTTCAGTTCATTATTCTCATCATCCTAAACATGGCAAAGTGTGCAAACAAGTAAATACAAGCGTCAAGTGGAACAACTGAGATCAGCGTGACACATAATAATATAATAAACATGGAGTTTATTAAAGAAGAGGATGAAGAAATGGGAATCCCAGATCCATGCGGAGTGAAAGATGAAGATACTGAGGAGAAAATAGGTTTGTGGAAATTAAGTGTTTACAGTCATATAAACTGACATTAGATGAGTCAAATGAGTGGCCTAATTAAAGATACTTGATGAGTTCAGTTTTGTGATTATGTATAATCAACTGAAACATTAAATCAAGATGAGATATCTAAGAGATCGTCCCTGTTTTAAAAAACAGTAGCATTTCTCCCCATAATATTGACCGTAATCAAGCATTTTTAGGGTCTTCATTTAAACTTATTAAATGATTAATACCACAAAGCTATTTGCTGAATTCATTTTATTACTGAAGCTGCATGGATATAAACTTTCTTTAGCAAACATTCACAGGCCGAAGATATCTCAATTCAGTGCATTGTTTATGTTCTTATTTTGATGATGCATTACTATTTAACTAAACCAGTCGACTAAAATATTATAATATTTAGTATGGGTCATTCCCAAAATCAGTGCCTTTTCCACTGTTAAATGTTAAATCAACATTTTTGAAATATCCATGAAACGAAGACACCTTAAAATGACAATAAATTGTATTGTACCATCT
This sequence comes from Gymnocypris eckloni scoliostomus, assembly GCA_027564155.1. Taxonomy (NCBI): domain Eukaryota; kingdom Metazoa; phylum Chordata; class Actinopteri; order Cypriniformes; family Cyprinidae; genus Gymnocypris; species Gymnocypris eckloni. The sequence continues at coordinate 32,485,561 of CM050422.1, forward strand.
AGGCGTGACCTGGAATAGTCGACAAGTGGATGCTTCGATAGAAGGAGCCCGATTCGACTCCTGATCTCACAGTCGAATATTCGTGGGGTGTTATTACGATCATGCCATTTTGGCTATATGGGGGTGCTCAATGTCTGATTTCACACAGAACTACTGGTTTTCTCCCAATAAGTTAATACAGCCTATTATGATAATCCCGTAAATAAGAATCTGGAAAGAAAGAAGCTATAAATAAATATTTTAACATGCATGATTAAATCCAACTAGCCTGGTAATACCAAACTTTGCTGCTTTGCTTTGCTTCGTAGACAGAGTCTGTAAGGGCATAATTGAAAAGCGTTTACTTTCTCATGACTCTTTTAATGATTAGAAAGTGAGCTGTGCTGGCAAATGAGTCGGTAATGAGCCAATTTTCAACTCCTTTAAAATACCTTCAAAATGATTTTGTTGGCATAGACAAAAGATGACTGAGCAAATGATGAGTTTGATGATGATAGAGTCAGCAGAGTTGATTCTGAGAAATATCGAGATACATATAATATATGAGAATTCAGCAAATCTGTGCACATAATTTAAAAGTGGCATTGGATCTATGAATGTGATCAAAAAGTTATGCTTGCTTGTCGTCTGTTAATTTTGTTTACTCTTTTATCCAAAGTATCCTGCAACACATAAGCCATGTTGCTTATTTTAGGGAAATCCAATGTTAATCAATGTATGTACAGTTGAGGGGCTTGTTAGCCTAATATTTGATGTTATGTCTTTACAGCTAATTATGAAATGAAGGAGAAAGGGGCCTAACACACAGCCAGGTCTAACCAGAGAGCACCTCCTGGACAAGTACTGTGATGTACAAATTTTATATATTCTCTATCTTTACATCACAGCTGGAGATATAGGGATATCCTATTTGTACATATAATATATGAAATATATAAGTTTTATACCGGTTACCACACGCTGCGGTGTCGTCGTGCAGCTGGAAGTTGATGGTGTTGGCGGTCGTGGTGGAGACGCTGCTAGCACTGGTTGGGAAGAGTCGTTGTTGTTCCATGGAGAAAGTGCAAGTGGATCGATCGTGGACAACGACTCTGAAACGCAAAGTTTGTCTAATTAGTTGGGAATGCACAAATTACTGCAACACACGAAGGCAACAACAACAACTCCTGAACAATAGCACGACCGCTAATCACTGCTAGCAACTTCATTACGCCATGAGTTTACAGTGAAATAAAATAGGAATTTACGGTCAATAAAATCATTAAAGTTAAGATTTATAGCATTATATTTAGATAAAATAACACAACGTACCATCTGCGATCGTGTTCTCCAACATTGGCGTGGCCGAGTCCAGGGCACCCTCCCTCCCAATACTCGTTGGTCTACCTCCATAGATTGCGTCCATTTGGTCGAACCACTTCCACGATCGTCTGTTTGAACCACTCTGGCTGTTGTGGTCCTTTATGCTTCTGTAGTCGCTTTTCAGTTTTTTTAACTTGTCCCTACACTGTTTGTATGTTCGGCGGTAGCCGTGTGCGGCCAAGAGCTTAGCGACCTCCTGAAAAACTTTTTCATTCCGCGTCGCACCATCAAGCTCTTGCTGGATCCGCTCCTCAGCGATCAATGAGAGGAACGTCTGTACTTCCTCAACAGACCACGAAAAAGCCATTTCTTGGTTGAAAAGTTGCGTTTGTTCAATCAAATGGAGCGTCTGATCCCTCGCTGGCTGTGCTGATTTAAATCTAGCGGGTCGGGCTGTAGAGGAGGGTCTCGTGTCGCAAGTTCAGTGATGCAGTAATGACGATTTTCTCCGGCCAATCAGTGATCAGCAGAGTTTACACGTCACGTTTTAGTAACGGTACGGCTCGCATGGAACCTCGACCGAAGTGGTACTAAAAAAGTATCAGGTACCAGGTACAGTACCCAGTGGAAAACCCCCCAAAAGTGAACCGTACTGTACCGTACCGTGCCGTACCATGCAGTGGAAAAGCGCCATAAACAAGAGGTTGGAGGGTCTGGGTGTCTCAGAGATCACGTGCACATGCTTGCATTGCGTATAGTCATTCGGATTGATTGCCATTAGTATAAGCCCAGATTTACTTCAAATACCATGGTGAAGCTACATTGGGGCAAATAAGTATTTAAAACACTGCAGCTTTTTCCTGGTTTTCCACTTACAAAGAATGGAGAGATCTGTAATGTTCATCGTAGGTACACCTCAACTGTGAGAGACAGAATCTAAAAACAAAATCCAGAAAATCACATTGTATGATTTTTAAATAATTTATTTCCATTTTATTGCATGAAATATGTATTTGATATAATAGATAAATAAATGTAATATTTGGTACAGAAACCGTTGTTTACAATTACAGAGGTTAGATGTTTCCTGTAGGTCTTGACCAGGTTTGCACACACTGCAGCAGGGATTTTGGCACACTCCTTCATACAGGTCTTCTCCAGATCTTTCAGGTTTTGGGGCTGTCACTGGGTAACACAGAGTTTCAGCTCTCTCCATAGATTTTCTATTGTGTTCAGGTCTGGAGACTGGCTAGGCCACTCCAGGACCTTGAAATGCTTCTTACAGAGCCACTCCTTACTTGCCCTTGCTGTGTGTTTGGGGTCATTGTCATGCTGGAAGACCTAGCCATGACCCATCTTCAATGTTCTTATTGAAGGAAGAAGGTTGTTGACCAAAATCTCGCGATAAATGGCCAATCACAAAGGACTGCGCCATCTGACCAATAACAGCAGTGAGGGCTCACGGAAAGGTGGGGATTAGAGAGACTGACTCTTCAAACTGCTTCGCACGAGTTGTTTACGAATCATGTAGAAATTTGGTCACATTTTATAATTTTTCAGAAAACTTCATTGTTTTTTTGACCTTGTATGCATGTAAATCTGCTTTAGGACACTCATAAATCAATATTAGCAACTGTTGAAAACTCTGTTCTTCTAAAGTAGAAAACTCAGAAGAGAAGACCAGGAGACTTCGGATTGGATTGTCAGCAGAATTTCTTTATTCTATGACATGTTGATGGTAGCTGCAGTCATCGAAAATCTCATTCTTAAGTAATTTACAGGTTGTCTTATAGGTATTTTTGGAGGAGGGATTCTTAGAGGTGGAGCCAAATTCAAACAAATGCATGCACCTGAGGAGGTGTTAGTTTGTTCGGAACTTCCCGTGGTCCTAATCTCATCAACATAATCAAATGCATAGACACTAATCTAATCAACCTAAACGAATCCACGTCTGGGCTAGAAAGTCATTTGCAGAACAAAGGTTGAGAGCCTCAGTGGTCTGACTCATTTAGACAAAAGGCACAGCTGTCTCGAGCTCAAATGGTCAGGAAATGAAAACACCTGAAATGCCTGACCTTTTCTTAGTCAGGAAGTGTGTATCTAAATTGAACATTTAAATACAATTTGTAATCCCGAGTTCTAATAACTCTCACAAAAACAAATTTAGACACTTAAAAGTTAATTCTTGTAACTTGTAATCTGTTACAGGCACATAGTACATGTTCTGTGTTGCTTATATGTAATTGCATGCTGACACAGAAACAAAACATGCAATTAGTTTTGCTGAAAGATCGTATGTGAGTCTCTGCGTTGTGTATTTTTTTCTTCTTTCTTCTTTCTTTCTTGTGTGATAGTTGGCAATGGGTCTGGTTGTTTTCTAGAGGTTGTGGCTTCATCCGCAGGTGAGAAGGGTGGTGCATATGGATCTCAGGACAGCCATCAGATGGTATCTGCACAGAGGAAGAAAGAAACACAAACAAGAGAGACCAACGGCACAGAGCAGTATTTGTTGTAGAGTCTGCAAACATTAGGGTTGTGTCCTCTGTTCAAAATATAGTCTGCTATTGTTGTTCCTTCCCTATTTCTCAATTCCTGCGACACCTAAAGAACAGTGAGGAAAGGATGGACTAATGGAGGAAAGGCCTATGAGGAAATCTTCACCTCAGGGTTGGCCCCAAGCCTGTTGCTTTCGGTTCTTCCCTGGGCTCCTCACTGGTTCTTGTGTCTGCCCTATCCTATCCCTGCAGGGGGAGGAACAATTCTAGACCCTTCCTTGACTACATGTCTTGTGAAGTGGGTACCTTGATCTGAGTCAATGCAATCTGTGTAGAAATTTGAAACCGATCCTGAAGCTAGCGTGCATGCTCTAGTTAAGGCTACTAGTTCTGCAGCTTGAGCTGAAAAATGATCTGGAAGACGACCTGAAGCAACTACTTCAGTGGTGGAAGTTACTGCATATCCTGCTCGTCTGTTACCTTCAATAACTTGAGCTGAACCATCAACAAACAACTCCAATTCTGCGTTCTCTATGGGAGTTTCTGCTATTTCACTTGTCGCTGCATATGTAAGCGTAACACAATCATGAGTCATTTCGCCTTCATCCTCTAACACAAATTCAGTCATTGCAGACATCATACATGAGGATGGGTTCGTGACTGGTGCATGCTGTATAACAATATTCGGGCTGTGAGAGTTGCTAACCAATTTCCCCAACGGGAGGAGGTGACAGAAGTGACTTTTACTTGATTCATTAGTGCGGACACTGTGTGAGGGCATTTCGTTTACAGTCTGACCTAACACCATTCCTGATGAAGCCTGAAGCGCTAGATGAACTGCCTGTACTGCTCTGAGGCATGGGCCCATACCTTGAGCGACTGTCAAGTTTACCGGAATAGTAATGAATTGGGCGTAAGCTGCCCCATGATCTTGCATTAGACATGCAGTCATAAAGCCTAAGTGTTCATGGACATAAAGCACAAAGGGTCTATCAGATTGGGCAATTCCTAATGCTGGTGCTTGACATAGTGCTCTCTTCAAATCATTAAAAGCTTTGAGATGAAGTTCTTCCATACAAACAGTATCTGAATCTTTACCATGGCCTTTCAACAAATCATAGAGAGGCTGAGCAATCGAGGCATAGTCTTTAATCCAAGGTCTACAATATTGTTCCTAAAAATGAGCGGAGTGTTTTAATGGTATTAGGCGGAGGTATGGCTTTGACTGAAGCCGCTCGATCCTGTGTAATGGATCTATTTCCTGCACCAATTGTTTGACCCAGAAATGTGACTTGCTTTTTAGCAATTTGAGCTTTGTGAAAGCTGCATTTGTGTCCTTTTATGCAAATAGTCCAACAATGATGCCAATTCAGTTTGATGTACCTCATGATCTGTTGAGGCAATCAAAATATCATCGACATATTGGATCATAGTGGACTGTTTTACCGGACATTCTGGGTCACACAAATCACGCCTTACAGCCTGATGATATATGGTTGGGGAGTTTTGAAATCCCTGTGGCAATCGTGTCCACTGGTATTGTTCATAGTCAACTGTGAAAGCTAACCATGGCTGGCTGTCAGAGTGCAACACAGAAAAGAATCCATTAGACATATCAATTACTGAAAAAATCTTACAATCTAATGGTAAGCCATTACAAATTGTAGATGGATCTGCCACTAGGGGTGATTTTATCAATATGTTTATTGGCTACTCTGTAGTCTATTGTAAGTCTCCATGTCCCATTAGATTTCTTGATGGGCCATATGGGTGAATTACATGGACTGTTGGTTTTAACTAGCACTCCTTGCGTCAGCAAATTTTCTACAATAAGTTTGATTCCCTGTATAGCTTCCTTATTAATCGGATATTGTTTGGTGACCGGAGGTGGAGTTCCTGTCAATTTAACTGGTTCTACACCTGTCAACAACCCACAATCATCCTTGTCTTTAGCCCAAATTGGATGATTCTGTAAGAAAGCATACTCGGGAGGGGTTGCATTATTGGTAGAAATCTGTGCTGAGGAAATTTTTATGCTAGTAGATTCTGAGGACATGTCTAAAGTTAGATTTATTTGTCTCAGAAGATCCATGCCTAAAATTGCACCTGTATTTAATGGAGCGCATAGCAATTTTGTAGTCAGAGTTTTTGGGCCAAATTGTACCTCTATGGGCGGAGTTTCATACAAAACAGAATCTTCACCTATTACACCAGTTAAACAAAGTTTGGTTTTCTTGTATGGGATGTTTAAACCTTGTGCCAATTTTGTAGGAATTACTGTAATTTCTGCACCTGTATCAAGCAAAAAATCAATCTCTTTCTCTTTTATGCTACCTTTCACAAAAATTCTTTGATCATTGTGTTGGATTACAGGGAAAGGTAGCTACTCACAGCCCCAATAATTAGTTTTTTCCTGGTCTTGTTGTGCTCTTAGAAGAGCCTGAACTAGCTGACCTAGAGTTTCAGTGGTCACTGGCGGAACTACTTCAGGGTTGTGTGCAGGCTGAGAAGGAGCAGAATTATGCATAGCATTTCTTTTACTATCTTGCAACTTCTTCCTACACTCTTTCTCCCAATGTCCTAATTTTGCACAGTATTTGCATTTGCTTTCTCTTTTAGACCATCTATTGTCTTGTTTCGTTGTGTTAAGCGTAGCTGCTGCTACTCTTACTTTTGCCTTGACATCAGCATCTCTTTCCCATGTTGCTAACCTGTCTAGATTACTTCTGAGAGTTCTGTTAGACCAAGTTAGATCTAAGAATGGTAAAGCTTTTCTGTATTCGGCTACAAGGCCATCTGACCAGATACGAACCAGGGGTCCCTTGTCATTTAGCACACTTTCAGGGTCATCAACAATTCCACTGTAAATTACAGCTGACTGACAAAATCTCTCAGTATATTCACTCACAGTTTCTTCTTTCCTTTGCACACAGGCAGTAATTCTAGACCAATCTATTTTGGGTCCTAAGATATTCTTTAGGATTTTCAAAATACCTTCTCTTAAATCACCCTTACTGGCATTTCGCAGTTCAGAAGTAACAGCAGATTCAAAACTGTTGAATTCAGATTCAGTTAAAATTTGTGACATCAACAGCGTGACTTCTGTCAACGACATGTCATAAAGATGCATTTTACTGATCAATGTTCTTCTAAATTCAGAAAAATGTGTGCGTGCTGACGGTAAACTTTGAGATAGTCTCTCTATATCTTTAGGACCTAAAGCTTTGGCAACAGTTTGTATTTGCACAACAGAAGAATTGAGAGGAACACTATCAGTTTCCTCAATCCCCTGAGATCTTCTCCTCGCACCACACACATTGACTGAATTTACAGGCACATCAGTTACTGATTGGAGAGCTACATCTGTTTCAAAGAACGCTTGTAAATCAGGGTAAATGTTATCAGGCTGACTAACTTTCACATCAGTTTTTGCTGCAACTTTCTTGAGGTTCAATTTCTTAGTCAAAGTGGATACTCTCGCACGGAGTTCATTGTTCTGTTTCTCTAGCTCTGAATTACGCTGAGACTGTTGTGTCGCTAGCGTTACACTGAATTCTCTGTGACAACAGATAATTCCTTTCACATTGTTCTTACAAATGCTTGCTCCTAGTACCTTTTTACACTCATCTACTGACCAAGTCTTGTCTGGATGAATCTCATATTTCAGCGTTAGTTCTTGTCTAACTTTTTCAGTGACTATTAGGTCCATTTGTTCCCCTAACAGTGTTTTGAATTCACTATCTGACCACAGAGGAGTCAAGACCACTCTTTTCTGTGGTTGGAATCAGCTTAGCATTCCTTCTGACCATTTTGCAAGTTTCTTCTGTACCACACACTAAACAAACACTAAACAAAAAAAACAAAACAAAAACTTCTCTGATCAACAGAGGGTACACTTTGTTAAAAAAGCTTAACTATTGTTAACTTTCCAAATTACCAACACTTCACACTTAACTTCCCTGCCTGACACAGAGGATAACTTATTTTTAGCACGTAATGCCAAAAATCTTCCCTGCCTGAAAGAACAGAGGATATATTTTCATCTCTAAAATAAAAACTTTAGAGGATAAACTCTTCCTGCCTGAAACAGAGGATAAACGTCCCTGCCTACAAGAACAGAGGATACTTTTATCTCTAAAATCAAAAACTTTAGAGGATAAACTCATCTCTAAAATAAAAAACTTTATAGGATAAACTCTTCCCTGCCTGAAACAGAGGATACACGTCCCTGCCTACAAGAACAGAGGATAAACCAAAATTATTAGCATGAAATGCTAACCTTCCCTGCCTGAACAGAGGATAACTTTTAGTTAAACAAACCCTACAGATGTATGTTAACTCTTCTCTGATGGCACAGAGGATACACTGGTCTTAGGTTCTTTTGGATTAGAGACCACTCACCAGAACCCTTGGTTCAGAGAAAAATTCAGTCTGGGAATCCTTGTTCAGCTTGAAGTTTCGCTGGATTCCAAAAGATGCAGATCTTTGTTTGAGCTTGAAGTTTTTCAGGTGAGGAAGCTGGAACTCTATCCGGGGCACGGCAGCATCTGTTGAAAACTCTGTTCTTCTAAAGTAGAAAACTCAGAAGAGAAGACCAGGAGACTTCGGATTGGATTGTCAGCAGAATTTCTTTATTCTATGACATGTTGATGGTAGCTGCAGTCATCGAAAATCTCATTCTTAAGTAATTTACAGGTTGTCTTATAGGTATTTTTGGAGGAGGGATTCTTAGAGGTGGAGCCAAATTCAAACAAATGCATGCACCTGAGGGAGGTGTTAGTTTGTTGCGGGAACTTCCCGTGGTCCTAATCTCATCAACATAATCAAATGCATAGACACTAATCTAATCAACCTAAACGAATCCACGTCTGGGCTAGAAAGTCATTTGCAGAACAAAGGTTGAGAGCCTCAGTGGTCTGACTCATTTAGACAAAAGGCACAGCTGTCTCGAGCTCAAATGGTCAGGAAATGAAAACACCTGAAATGCCTGACCTTTTCTTAGTCAGGAAGTGTGTATCTAAATTGAACATTTAAATACAATTTGTAATCCCACACAACCTTAAAATGTCATAATAGGAGCACTTTAATTCAAGTGTTGAGTTCTACTATAAGGTTAACCCTGCCTGCATTTGGAAACATGTAATAATCAACATAATTAGTTACATTACTTTAATGAAGTAACTGAAATAGTTACACTAATTACATTTTAAATAGTGTAACTTTTAATCTGTAAACTATTATAATTCCAAAGTAGCCTTTTCAAAACGGTTGATATCCGATGTTAACATTGTAATATAACATGCATAAAAATCACTTGTCCTGTGTCTCTCAATCACAGACTGCTAGACATGATTTCTAACAGAAAGTTGGTGATATAAAAATTGCTCTATCTAGATTTTAAATCAAATGAAACCTGTGATCAGTGGTGCAGTATTGTTTCTGAATGAGCGGTCATATGTCTTGTTATGTTACTCAGATGTTTGAAGGTCCTACCACACTGAGGGCAAATGTACGGGTTTTCGTTGGTGTGGATCCTCGCGTGCGTCTTCAGATGCTCTTTTCGAGTGAAGCTCTTCGGACACAGGTGACAGGTGTGAGGACGCTCTCCGGTGTGAATCCTTCGGTGTCTCTTCAGGTCACTTTTATGAGTGAATCTGCTCCAACACTGCGGGCAGGTGAAGGGACTCTCTCCGGTGTGAATGCCTATGTGATCATTAAGGCATCTTTTATAGGTGAAGCTCATCCCGCACTGCTGGCAGGTGAATGGTTTCTCTCCCGTGTGAGTTCTTATGTGAGCCTTGAGGTGACTCTTTTGTATGAAGCTCTTTCCACACTGCTGGCAGGTGAATGGTTTCTCTCCCGTGTGAGTTCTTATGTGAGCCTTGAGGTGACTCTTTTGTGTGAAGCTCTTTCCACACTGCTGGCAGGTGAATGGTTTCTCTCCCGTGTGAGTTCTTATGTGAACCCTGAGGTGACTCTTTTGCATGAAACTCTTTCCACATTGAGGGCAGGTAAGAGGAGTATTGGCTCTTCTGTTTTGTGACAAACTCTTTAACGTCTGTGAGCCATTTAAAGCCTCATGTCCGCTTCTCTGATACTGATGTTCGTCTTCCACTTGACTCTCCTCTTTCACCTCCATCAGCTCTGAAATGAACATGCAGACAAACATTAATCAAAAGGGACTAAATCAATAATGCACAGTGCTGGGTGGTATACCGGTTCATACCGAATACCGGTGTTTATTTTTCTTATGATATTAATTTTTTAAATACCGCAGTCATTTAAATAACGCTCGAACGGGACACTGTTAAAGAGGGTCTCTTTCACTATTGCATTTAGGCGAGGATACAGGCTGTATGTGTTACTAAGTGAGAAAGTTTGAAAACGGAAGCTGTTGCACTCGTAGAATGTGAAGGAGAAGAAGTCATCCACAATATCCACATCAACCCATTACAAATATACACCGTCCGCTGCCATCAGCTCCGCCTCTCACTCACGAGCGCCACTTTAGCACTATATTTAACAACTTTCAGACCCTATTAACGGCTTTTTTTCTCCATAGAATAGACAAACTGACAAACCTAGCAACTTTTTGGGATAAACCTTATGGGTCAGTTAGAAGATGTTGCCAGTGCTGCGAGCGCGAGGTCTGACTCTACCGGCACAGTGTTGCCTCTCTCTGCAGCAGGGAAGAAGCAGTGCATTCAGCTGTCCATACTGCAGCAGAGCCGTCAGTAATGCAGTAAAATTGCGTTTCAAAGCACCTGTCACTTACGGACAGTTTGGAGTTATAAATATGAGCATAGATCATCTGAGAATATTATACCCTCTTTTTGTTTTTTTTTGTTTGTTTCTCAGACGCAGGCAGTGCGCTGCCAAAACCACAACATAGCCGCTCTTTAGTGTAATGTTCCCCTTCTAGCTTCACGAGATATAACAGAGAATTCTCCGTTATGGGAACTCCTTCCCTTCAACCTTTCCTGAAGTCCTATTGGCTCACGCCAGGCGCGCATCCACTGTACCACACTTTTCCCACGCGGATGGAGCGGAGGCCCACGGGTACGTGCGCTCTCCTCCCGTTGAGGAGACCGTCGCTGCGCACCTGTGTCCTGCAGCAGCCAAGACCCTAGGCTCAGACATCAGCCTTCCCTCAAAGCCATGCAGGACCACCGCCTACCTCTCTAATAAAGCGTATGCCTCTGATGACGAGGCGGCGTCCGCGCTGCACGCCATGGCAGTGCTGCAGATTTTTCAACCTGCAGGCGGCGGAGCTTTCACTGCGGAAGCTGTGAAGGATCTGGGCGCGGCGACGGACTTTGCGCTGATGGCACTTTTTCAAAGTGCATGGATGCAGCACTTTCCCCGCTCAGAGCGAGCGGGATGCGCATTCTCAACTATCTGGACGATTGGCGGATTTTAACTCAGTCCCGGGACACGCTACTCAGACATATAGACACGCTGCTTCGTCACTTGGAGTCCCTAGGGCTATGTGTCAACATGCAGAAGAGCATTCTCATCCCGAGTCAGTCTATAACATATCTGGGGGTGTGCTTCGACTCTGTGGAGATGCGGGTCAGCCTCTCTCAGAAGCGCTCGGCGACCATTTTGTCTTCCCTGCGCCATTTCAGGCTAGGTAGCTCTGTTCACTTGAAGAAATTTCTGAGGCTGCTGGGTCATGGCATCGGCGTCCACGGTATGTCATTTGGGCTTACTACACATGCACCCTCTACAGTTATGGCTGAAATCTCGAGTCCCTTGGACAGCGTGGACGTCGGGCCATCTAAGCATCGCGTTCTCCCGCGACTGCATTGAGGCTGTGGCGCAAGCCAGAGCTTTTCAGCCGGGGAGTTCCCCTGGGCTTAGTGACATCACGAGTCATGGTGACGACGGACGCATCGGCTCGCGGCTGGGGGGCAGTGTGCGAGGGCATGCCAACTTCGGGGCTGTGGTCAGAACCGCAGAGCCGGTGGCACATAAACCGCTTGGAGCTGGAAGCAATGTTCTTTGCTCTAAATGATTTTCAGCCGCAGCTGAAACAGCGGCATGTACTGAATCGCACCGACAACATGTCTGCAGTTCCTATATAAATCACCAAGGAGGTATTCGCTCCAAACATCTGTACGAACAGGCAGCGAATCTCCTGCTATGGACGGACTGTATTTTTCTCTCCATCAGAGCAGCGCACATCCCTGGTCTCCTGAACAGCGTGGCAGACATGCTTTCGAGGAAAGGGATTCCCCAAGGAAAGTGGAGGTTGCACCCCGAGTCGGTTCAGGTGATTTTGACCTGCTTTGGGAGAGCGGAGGTGGATCTGTTTGCCTCAAGCGAGAATGCGCACTGCCTGCTGTTCTTCTACCTATCCCACTCCCGCTGGAAGGGGACGCTCTGACATCGCGCTAGCCAGCAGCCAGGTTGTATGCGTTTCCTCCAATCAAGATACTGCCACTGGTGTTATACAAGATCAGGGAGTAGGGAGCTTTGGTGACACTCATCGCCCCAAACTGGCCAATCCAGCCTTGGTTCCCAGACCTGACAGAGCTGCTGGTGGCACCGCCCTGGCCGATCCCCATCAGGAGGGACCTGCTATCTCAGGTGAACGGCTCGGTTTGGCACCCGAACCCAGAGTTGTGGAGCCTTCATGTATGGCTGCTTTGGGGATATCAGAGGAGCTGAGCGCCCTGCATTCTCGTGTGCTCAACATGCTTGTGGAGGCGCGGGCTCCTGCTACGAGACGTTTATATGCTCTGAAATGGGGAGTGTTTGTGAAATGCTGCGGTGATGTCCATATCGACCCAGCTACTTGCTCTGTGTTAGATGTTCTGCATTTTCTGCAGCACAGACTGGATAGTTGGTCTCTACCATCAACACTGAAAGTCTATTGCCGCTTTTCCACTGCGTGGTACGACTCGGCGCGGCGCGGCTCGTTACGGCATGGCAATGCTCGATTCGGGCCAGTTTGCGTTTCCACGGCAGTTTAGTACCGCTTTAGAGTGGGTGGGATTATTCTCGTGTCGTTATGGTCACGCCGCCTCTACTGCCGTGACATCATCGTAAACGCACCACAAACAAACAAACAACAAAGAAGCATATCGGCGGAATGGTGTTCTTCATTCTCGACATGTGGATGTTTTTAACAGCAATTGGGGAGGTCTATGAGAAGGCTTGGGATTTACCCCCAGCAATAGAGATGGTGGTGGCAGTGCCACAGTCTGTAGAGGAGGAGGGCAGGTGTGCTGCGTTACTTGAATGGTTAACTATTAATGTAGTGTGATCTGTAAAGTTAATTATCAATAAACGTTTGAACAATATTTCAAAGTTTACAATGTATCCCTTGTTTTTTTATTTATGTGTTGGTTTGTATCATCATGGCATTAATCATTTGTCTTTATCAAGAGGTACATTACGTGCTCATAAAATAATACATTTTGAATATAGTCTGGAGGTACACGTATTCGATCAGATTATTTTTATTGAAGCAAAACACAGATACAAAGGTACACAGACGCAAAGGTAAATAAACAAAGTGCAAAAAGTATATACATAAGGCTTTTTCATTCCGCGTCGCCCCATCAAGCTCTCGCTGGATCCGCTCCTCGGCTATCAATGCGAGGAAAGTCTGTACTTCCTCAACAGACAACGAAACAGATATTTTTTGGTTGATACAAAAAGGTGCGTTTGTTCAAACAAAAGTTGTGTCCGATCCTTCGCTGGCGGTGCTGATTTAAATCTAGCGGGTCTCTTTGGGTCTCGTGTCGCATGTTCAGTGACGCAGTAATGACGATTTTCTCTGGCCAATCAGTGATCAGCAGAATTTACATGTCACGTTTTGGTAATGGTACAGATCGCTTGGAACCTCGGACGAGGTGGTACTAAAAAAGTACCAGGTACTAGGTACTGTACCCAGTGGAAAACCCCCCAAAAGTGAACCGTACCATGCCGTACTATGCAGTGGAAAAGCGCCTTATGTGGCAGCTATTGCCTCGTTTCGTTCCCCGCTGGGCGGGCAATCGATCGGTAGGCACGTGCTGGTGGTGAGTTTTTTTTAAGGGAGCGAGGAGATTGCATCCTCTTCGTCCACCTTCAGTCCCGCCATGGGACCTAGAGGTGGTGTTAAGCGCTCTTTCTCAGCCACCATTTGAGCCTTTAGCATCTTTAGCAACTATCTACCCCTTCAAAACGCAGACTGTTTCTTTGTCTGCCCTGTCTTCTTGAGTCCTCGACCTCGTTGGTTGCGGACGCTCAGACTTCGGTGTACCCCGTCAGGGCTTTGAGGATTTACATTGATCGTTCGGCCAGCTTTCGGCAATCTGACCAGCTCTTCGTGTGCTACAGTGGTGGTGCAAAAGTCCGGGCCGTTTCAAAACAGAGGCTTTCCCACTGGATTGTGGACGTTATCATGGCTGCTTATACGAGCCGAGGTTTGGAATGCCCTTTGCACATTAGAGCCCACTCAACAAGGGCTATCGCCTCCTCCTGGGCGTGGTCGAGAGGTGTGTCTATTCTGGATATATGCGTTGCAGCCGGCTGGTCTTTTCAGAATAACTTCGCCAGGTTTTACAAGCTGGATGTTCAGTCCTTAGCCTCCCAAGTGCTGTCGGTGAGTGGCTGATCATGTTTTGCTACCTCCATTCATGTGTGTTGTTGCCTCGCAAAGTATTACTCTGCGTAGCCCTCTTGCTAATGTGGTTGTTCTGCCCTGTACTCAGTGCAGCTTCCTGTTATTCATGTCTGATTCACTAGTGCTATCATTATCATGTTATGTTTTTGCTGCTTAAACACTGTTATCTCTGTGCAGCCCCTTACAGTACTGTTGTTGCATCTGTTCTGCCCTGTTTTCAGCGCAGCCTACGTTATTTCTAACCAGATATGCAAATGTTGTATACCTTGGGTTTAGACGCTCATTGGCTTACCTCCACCTATCAGCTGTGAGCCCGCCTAACAAGCGTCGCTATTGGTGGGAAGTGAGTATGTGTGTATTCTATCTTCGCTGAGTGTGTAAATGGTGCAGGCTGCTCGTAGCCTTTCTCACGGTGGAATTGAATATCGTTCCCATAATGGAGAATTCTCTGTGAAGTCTCGTGAAGCTCGAAGGGGAACGCTCCGGTTACTGTCGTAACCTCGGTTCCCTGAGAGCGGGAACGAGACATCACGGTGGTCGCCATGCTTACTGCTCTCCAGCCTAGCGGCGTTCAGTATCCGATTCTGATGTAATTGTCGTGGGCATCGCATTTATACTGCCTCTTGAGCTCGTCAGTATTTGCATGCTTTGCGACAATTGGCCAGTCATCTAGACTGGTGTGAGCCAATAGGACTTCAGGAAAGTTTGAAGGGAAGGAGTTCCCATAACGGAGAATTCTCCGTGATGTCTCGTGAAGCTAGAAGGGAACCGAGGTTACGACAGTAACCGGAGCGTTAGATGTAGGGGTGCAACGGATCGAAGATGATCCGTGATCCATGCGGACCAGTCCCCACGGTTGGGCACACATGTGATTCGCAGATTAACTGATAAGTTTAACCACCATAGAGTGAAAGTCGAATTGGGACTCGCACACCATTTTCTGCGCTCAGCCGCTGCCGCACACACTGAAACGTGCACACGCAGAGAGATAGAGAAGCGCGATTCAGATACCGCCTCAACGGATGGAAACATACACTCAAAGTTGTTAAGATACCCGTTTTGGCAAGTATTCTGGTAAACACAGTCGGGTATGTCTTAAGTTAACGTATACATCTGTGAAAGAAAATCGGATGTGTGTCAGTATTAGGTCCGTGCATTTAGTCTTAAAGAGACAGCAGCCTATTATACCTGCTTCTGTCTGCAAATCAAACAACACCACGGCTTTAACAAAGATTAATCTGTGTTTTACTTGTGCAGTATGCATTATTGTTTTGTTTTACACCAAATTTTTACATTTCTGCACCTGAATACTACTGTTACGGTCTTCATTTACAAATTTATGTTGTAGGCTGTTCATCTATATGATTGTAGTTTGTGTAATTGTTCGTTTTATTACAGACAATAGGTAAGCTATTAACGTTAGTTTCTGCTGGGGTATTTTTGCTTGATATGAAACAAGTCCTAGTTTTCAAATTCTATCCGTTTAATTACAAAGTTAAATTTATGAATGTGTATTTGTAGCTCTTTAATGTGTGGTGACAGATGAATGAACAGAACAAAATAATGTAAGAAACAGAACAACTTTTTGTTAAATGTGCACAATATCCCGCCATGTATTCATTATTCAATGTATTTTTCAATAAATATTTTATTTAATTAAACATTATGAAACAAGTTATTAAGGCCGCCATTTAAATGTTTTTTTAACAATATAATTGGAGTGGAATCATAATTATGCCATTAAAAAATTAATATAAAAACGAAATAGACTTGATCAGTTAATTATTAAATGAACTGAAAGATTCATATTAAAAAGTTACCTATTCAATGTAAGTTTTCACCAAACATTTAGCCATGTTTTGATGCACAGTTTTTCTTTGAAATGTGTATGCATATATGTATGCGTGTATGTACACACACACACACACACATCTACAATTTCCTCTTAGTCAAACACATTATCAGAACGTCCTATTTTTTGTAAACGTTTAAGTTTAGGGTGCTTAGGAACATGGGACAAACTTAACCTACAGGAATAATGTCTGTAACTCATAACCAGAGGATAAAAGCAATCCAGCACATACTGGTCAATTAAGGCAATTCATTCTACTCAAGTCATTAAAGATTAATCAAGAAAACCAACCTGTTTGTCGCTCAGCTTCTGTTATGTCGCTTGCTTCTAGATCACTCGTGTCTTCACTCTCCTCTTTAATTACCTCCATCTGTTTAATGAAGAAAGTGATGTTATTCCTGTTTGATTTAATCTTTAATTACTGGATTATTTTATTTCTTCACTCTCTTCTTTAATAAACTCCATGTTTACAATATCATGTTAAGTAGATCGCAGCTGTTTCACTTGCAGTTGTTCCTACTGGTTTTCTCACTGTGTCGTTTAAGATGAATAATTACCTGAAATAAATAAATGCAGAATAAATATTTGTTACTAATTTCACATAACCCTATTATAGCAGTACAATCAATCTCCTCTCATTTCACTACTGTTGCTTTACACGTTTTAAAGTGCATTATTAGTGTAATTACATTAGTAGTACTTATTGTTGTGCTTTAGTACATCTGTAAAAACTTTAAATTCATTTGACCGCTCTAACACCTTAAATACCGATGAGTTCAAAACAAAAACATCAACCCTCGCGGCGAAACACTAGCCTGGCGCAGCATTATGACGCCACAACACATATCAAAATAAAAGTCTTGTTCATACGATACACCCAGATACTACTACTACTACTGCTGCTAATAATAATGAAATTAACAAATTATTAACTCTAATACCACAAAACGTATTTTTAATTATACTAGCATAAAGAGTGTAAATATCTGAGTGGAGTCTCGCTTGGTAGTATTTTCACATCGTTGGACGAAATGTGTATTTTCATTTTACCAGATAAAATCATCCCGTGACCTATATTTCATTATCAATATAATATGGAAACAGCGCACGAACTTTTATTTTGACGTGTGTATGCGTCATAACTCTGCGCCAGAGTGTGCTGGGATTCGGCTGAGAGAGGTTTGTGGAATTGAACCCATCAGTATTTTAAGCGTTTAAATTGATTCAGAGCATTTTTCTTTTTTAATAAAGTATTTTAAATTAAGGTAGAGTGTTAAATGTAATATTGTATGTGAATGGCGCTGCGTTAATGACTGTATAAACGATGTGTAAGGCACATCTAAACGAGTTGCTGAAAGACGTTTTTTTATTATTGAATTTTCAGCTCATTATTCTCATCATCCTAAACATGGCGAAGTGTGCAAACAAGTAAAAACAAGCGTCAGGAGGAACAACTGAGATCAGCATGACACATAATAATATTATAAACATGGAGTTTATTAAAGAAGAGGATGAAGAAATGGGAATCCCAGATCCATGCGGAGTGAAAGATGAAGATACTGAGGAGAAAATAGGTTTGTGGAAATTAACTTGTCTGAAG